>NQII01006205.1:11568-136513 GCA_002778355.1 Clitarchus hookeri | reverse complement strand
CGCAGAGCTGTGGCGCCGGGCACCCACATTTTACTTAACAACCTTGGGAACACCGCAGATCAAGTTGGCTTTTTCACCGTAGCCAAGCTTGGTCACGTCAAACTGCTGTAGTTATTGTTTCTAGATCAAGTATGCGAACCATCATTTGTGAATTTAACTAGTGCCGTGCTTGTGTTCTGGTGGGTGGATTATGAATAATGTGAACTGCTGGAGTGATATCTGTAGGATCTACGAAACTAGGCTGTGTGAAGTTATGTGAGACGACAGTGTATATTATTGTGTAGTAATGATAATCATTAATAAAACTAAAATACGAATTAAATGTGAATGACTACTACTAACCTGGTTAATTAGTGCTTGTTGCGGCGTCAAGTCGGAAATGTTGTCCGGGACTGGAGTGTTGGGAATGCCTGGCTCCTTGCTCCCTGCTTCCCATTTTCAGGATTGCTGCTTGCATTATTGTTTGTTTGAGGTGGGGACTGTTAGAACATGCACTATGCCAATGGTAATCTTCACCAACACAATAATGGCATGGAGTTGGTAGTAGTTGGCTTCTGTGCCACTTCACGTTTTTGTTTTGCACACTGTCTGCCACACTATTGATTTTGTTGTCACTTCTACGGGCAAATTTTTCTATACTCCTTCTTGCACTGTAATTCATGTCCCTTTGTTAATAGAAAGAGCGTTTTTAGTACTATTTTGCATTGCATCCTGTCCCTTCACACTGTCCTGAAGTTGCTTGTGGCTCCATCGTTAGGCACTCGTTTCCTGTTCGCGGCGTGGCTGGCACGGAATTCACTCATAGATTTTCACGGTGCGAATGAGTTCATCAAGGCTGCTATTAAGCCGTAATACCAATGCGACACGGTACTCTGGGTGCACTGTTTCTGCCACCACTTCGAGCACCTTGTGCTCGGGAGGTGTGGGTGGAAACCTTTGACAAGACAGACTTTTCTGGTGATAAATGTGGTTGGTTTCTCTATTGGATGTTGCTCTTTTAATGCCAGTTTGCTTTGTGCTTGAAGTAATGTGAATGTTCTTCCAAAGCAGCACTGGAAGGCATGGAGGAACTTGTCCCACTATAGACAATAGTGATTAATAGGTTGCTACCAGGAATGCGCTTCTCCGGAGAGTTCCGCTCATGCAGCTAGGCCACTACTCTACGCATACCCCATAGCGTTGTAGGCATACTGTACAGTCAACCAGGTATTCAGATGTGTCCTCTGTAGGTGCTCCTGAAAAGGTGAGTAGCGACTGGAATCGTGAGGGTGTGGTAGCACTGGTTGGTACATGCGCAAAGGTTGGAAAGACACCAGTGGTTTGGTGTTGTCTTCAGCTACTTGACGTGAGCCATGTGTTCACGAGCTTCTCTGTGCCCACTCGGACTGCCGAATTCATTTCAACCGCACCAGCTACACCACAACAATTGGCTTGGGGGGCAGGGAGCGATAGTGAAAAGTTCTAGAAAGTGTAATTTATCAGTGTTCCTAATTTCAACAAACATAAAAACCGTCGTCGCATACACAGCTACAGCCAGGGATGTTTTTCGTTGTATATTTGGCAACACTGTGGCTAGATTAATGCAAACGCGTCCTCAGCAGTGAAATGCACACACTTATGAGAAATGTAATAACTTTTAAAGTGTAATTATTTAAGAGTAATTATGTTTCAATTTAATACATATAATTTTCCATCATCTAATCCTGTTCCAGGATGTTATGTGTGTTATGTCATATTGTGTTTCACCTTTTCACCGCTCGGTTTTGGCTTCGCAACACTTGTGGCGGAAGTCGACTCCATTCTCTCCCCAGTTCATCTCAGCAACCGAACCATACCGGTTGTGTCAGTCTCTCGCTCCGCGTATCCCTTAGTACCGAGATGTAAGCTGTAATGCTTGTAACTGCAATAGTATAATCGTAATTACCGGAATCCTTGTATTCTATTTTAATGTACCGAGGGGAGAGCCACCATTCTTTCGTCGGAGAGTTTTTAATGCAATCGCGTCTTCAACATAAAGCCACGTGTTTTCGCCCCGTGAGGACTGACGCCATTTTTGGTATATAATTCATGCATTATTCATTTGTAACAAGAGCAATGAATAAACAACTCAACAAGTGAAATAGTGTCAAGGCATTGTAGGGCAACCATATAAACATCACCAGTGATTTCATTCATATAGTTCAGGCGTACGAGATGGCCGATACTATCGCCATTATAGGTAAAAAGTGTAATTGTAAGTACATGACAACCAAGCAACTAACTGACAGATGTTGCACCAGGATCCCTGGGCCGTTGACCGAAAGACCCCATCATCAGCTAAACTGACTTAAGCTATGACTCCTGGCAAACTCGAACATCAAACCGGCCCTGGTAACTTCACCACCACGTCATACTTTTTTGCCACATGCTCGCAGCTGGTGGAACAAAGTTGGGTGTGGGAAATTGAGTCACCGGGTTTGGTTGTGGAAATTGTGGTGCGTGAGTTGTAGCACTGGAATCATAAGTAGGGGGAAGTCAGGATTGGGTGAGCAGATGTTAGAAGATCTACATCTTCTAACTGCTGTTGCAGTCAAGGGCAGCTGGCTTGGTGTGGAATGAGCGAGCGGCACTGCATTGTTTACATCTGCCATGTACGCGCTGAAAGCTTGTGGCAACTGCAGTGTGGAGTCTGCCACTGCTGTACATTGCTGACACGTGAACTTTGAAGTGAACCACGCATCCACGAGCTCCTTGTCCCGCTCTGATCGCCACAGTCACAACAACTTCACCAGTTACACTGGGCCGCACCAACTACATCAGGCCAGGAAAGCGTAGTGCAGGTTGACAAGAAGGGAACTTGCTCCTTCTTGCCAACAAGGATTACACAACTCAAGAGACTGCCCTACTCATTTATTACAAGAGGTAATTCTTTTAGTGAATGGGTAGGCGATTCGAAATGGTGTTTACCCCAAAGCCACAGCCGATGGGTGGACTGGCAATTTGTAGTTGCATCGTCGCAGCTCGCGCAGCTAAATACGACGCAACACACCAGCGGGGGACGTCAACTGGGCCGACGCTGAAGTGATAAGTGCTCAAAGGTGTCATCCAATAGTGAACAGAATTTTTACAAATATATTAAACAATATCACCGCACAGTCAGAGGTGCTTTTTTATTGTAATAATAGCAATCAAGCATGGCATTCCAAACCCCTTTGCCCAGGTGGACTCGTCCATCCTTTCAGGAGGCAGCCACCTGACAACACTGTAGCCAGTGGAATTCAATGCATCATTGGAAGTGAAATTTAAAAACACCTTTATGAGAAAATGTAATAACTTATTTAATGTGTAATTCATGTAGGAGTAATTATGTTTTCTAAAAGGAAGATTGACTATAAAGGCTTCTAGCATTGTAAGAAATCATTTAATGTAGGGACATTTCCCGTCAACTTTACAACTTCAACACTAACAGACATTTATTAATATACAGGAATGTAACCAATGTGTTTCATTTAATGTGTAAACTTTTTCAACATTACAATCATATCACAGAGTGCTCATGTTATGTTTCATTATTCGCAGTTTGTCTTCGGTTGCCATTTTACCCAGTTCGTTTCAGCAGCTGGACAAGACTGACAGCTTTGGTCGCCCGCTCCATGAGCCCCCTTAGTACCATTATTAAGGGTTCAATAATTTCACTACAATAGTTATATATTAGTCAACCAGAACATTTTTATTACATTTACTGTACTGAGGGGAGAGCCACCTGCCCTCTCACCAGAGAGTTTAATCCGATCGCGTATCAATATAAGACCACATGTATTTCACTGCTAAGGTCACCAGCAGGCCATGAGTGCGGGATCCATTTTCATGCATTATTCACGTATAGCAAGAATAGTGAATAAATAGCTTTGACAAGTTAAGTAAGTGTTAATACATTGTAGGGTACTACATCCTTTGTAGCTTCACCCACATTTCTTTAGCTTATTTCAGACGTACGAGATGGCCTGCAGTCTCTTCATAGTATATAAAAGTGCAACAGTAAGTACGTGACGGAAACCAACTAACGGAAATTACCAACAAGGGCCTACTGGGCCGTCAACCGCACGACCCTCATAATTAACTCCTCACTGAGTTATGGCGCCAGGCAATATAACATTCAACCAGCCCTGGGTAACCTCGACCACGTCAACTTGCCATCTTGTACTCGCCAGGCTGTAAACATTGCTCATGTACATGCACTGCACATACACTATATCAGGGCTGCTCAACCCTATGCCCGCGGGCCACGATGTGGCCTGCGGCCGAATTTTGAATGGCCCGCGTAAGCAATTCAGAAAATTCCCGCCAAGTTGAAAAAGTGTTTTGTACGTGGTAGTATAGGATTAGGAAGACGTTTTANAGAAAATTCCCGCCAAGTTGAAAAAGTGTTTTGTACGTGGTAGTATAGGATTAGGAAGACGTTTTATCTAACAAGGGCGGGTTGGTCTTAGTGCGAGTGTAGATGCACGTGTACATTGTTTTTGTGTGCGTAAGCTCGGGAGCGAAGTATNGTTTGATAAGCGGATTTAAAGCTAAATTAAATCTGTTTTTAATTAACTTAAGCACAGAAAATATTGACCATTTTCCTACACTTAAAGATTTGAAAGAGAAACTCAATATTGACACCATCAATTGTTCTAAATACGAATCTAAAATTAGCTCCTTATTACAATCGTTTGAGAGAAGATTTCAAGTCTTTGAGAGTAAAAAACAAAATATACAAATTTTTGTGAATCCCTTCATAATCAGTTTGACTGAAATAATTACTTATCCTGCCAATGTTCAGTTAGAACTCACTGAACTGCAAAGTCATTTTGCGCTAAAAAACCTTTTTGCCGAAAAAGTATCCTCAAAACCACAAAATTCTTCAGAAGATTTTGCAAATTTCTGGAAATTGGTACCAACAGAAGATTTTCCTATCATAACAGACCTGGCCTTACAATTCTTAAGTAGTTTTGGATCAACATATGTCTGTGAAAAGGTTTTCTCAAACCTTAATTATGTTAAAAATAAATACCGCACATCACTAACAGAGCAACATATTAGTGACTTGTTGTTACTTTCAACATCTGATTTGACGCCTAATATAAGAATATTATTACAACAGAAGCAATGTCAGAAATCACATTAATTGTATTAACCTTAGTTTTTATAATCAAGCTAAAACTATTAAGATACATAACATTAGAATGAAGAAGCAAAAGTGCATTGTTTTATTATTTTAATAAACAACAATTTCATTTCTTAATATTGGGTTTTTTCTTGCACAAGTCTTAAAAATAACTTAAATAACAACCGTCAGTGGCCCGCCAAAAATGTCTGAATCGTTCGTTTGGCCCGACTGTTAAAAAGGTTGAGCACCCTTGCACTATATTGTAACACATCATTATCTTCACCTCCTGGACACATTGGGTGGAAAAATTGCATTGGTTGACTGTCTGTGCTAGTTAATAAATATTTGCACAATGTAGAAGTGTTCGATTGATTATTATTGCTGTGACACTGTGGGCAACGAAAGTTTCTGTTTTGTGTGGTCGTGAGTTCAGTCGCTGTTAGGCACATTGGATGATAATACTATAGGCACAAAGAACACTGAAGTGTAGGGATACCTTGGCTCATGCCCAGTTAACTGGAACTCAAATTTTGTTGTATGGGAACTCAGTGTTTGAATTTTGTTGACTTGCATAGTCCAAAACTTTAAATTTGCACTGGTTTTTAATTTGGTTTATCACATATTAAGTGTCCATGCATTCACGGTCGTGCACTGCATTTTTTCTCGTTGGGCTGGTCTTATGAGCACACTCGCAATATGTTGTGCCTATTTCGTATTTGGCCACTACATCCTTTGGGATGGGGCACATGTACTGCTAACACAGAGGCGTCGGGATGCCTACAAGTGTCAGGCCATTGATGGTCGCTGCACGGCAGCTGTACCCGGCGGTAGAGTTCAAAAGTATGGGTCACCTGTTCGTGGCTGACCACCATGCGCCCGCGTGGTAGGGTGCACCGCCCGGCAGTGGTGGGTGTGCGCGCGCATATGCACACAGCCTGCAGTGTCGATCGATACCCCCAGCTGGTGTTTTGGTGCTGAAGCAGGGGAGGTGTTGTGGTAAGTCCACAAGCCCGCCCTGCTGTATAGTTCACCTTGGAGAAGGGGGAGGGATGGTTACATCTTGCGGTTCTGAAATGATCAACTCGCTGCACATACCCTGTGCTGTTGATGTAATGGTAGCTGCGAAGCTGACTTTGGCATGCTTTTATGCCATGTGGCATGGCATCTATGGGCATCATCCTGTTGTCCGGATGATGTCAGAGCGCTGTCCCAGGTTGATAGCATAGCTCCTGACTTGCTCTTAATGTTGCAGGTGAAAAAAAGGTGGAAAATTGCTTGAAGCGTGGTTAAGGTGCCTGGACATTTTGAGATTGTCTAGGTCAATAAAATGTAAGGAATGATGAGGGAGAGGTAACCCACATGGACAGGTACACAATTAATGCCTATTGGCTGGGTGGAGTTTTGTTAAGGGAAGTTTTGAGGGGCGGAGAAAAATGTTAGGTGGTTTGTGGATTTGGATACCCGACTAGGCGCCAAACACTGTCGGCAGGCGGTGCCATTTATTGCTGTTGGTGATGATCTCAGGGTACGGCGGGCTGTTAGCCTGAATGTATGCAGTCCCTCGGTGATATGTTGGAAGAGCCCCTTGCTCCTGATACTTACATGGAAAATACTGTGGGTCTGTTCAGACTGAGCCACATGCCTTAAACAGCAAAAGTTCTGAATTGAGTATACTGGTTGTTAAGTAATTTACGTGAAACTAGGTGAAGGCGAGTTATAGGAGACCCGTGCCCAGAACGTCCGAAGGCAGTACTTTAAATGAAAGACACAAAGTCTGAAAACTCTGGCCTGCGGCCCACCAGATAGGCATATCTGTGAAAAATACACATTTGTGCATAAGAGTGACTTATTAGTGTATTAAGTTTCCCCGAGCGATGCTACTCCAGGCGATCAAGGGGTGGCATCTCGGAGTACAGAAAGAAAAGGTTCCAGTACGTTTTATTAGACTATTGCAGTTAAAAGTAATTGGTAAGAAAATGTGAGAGCATCCTGAGCGCAATGCGTCATGCGCCGACTCATGAGACACTCGACGGCGACTGAATCAGGTGAGCTCGTGAGGCGCGATCTATGGTGGTACTTGGCTAGCCCTGAACTACTTTCTGCATGCCTGTATCTTGCAACAATTAAAAGGTACATTAAATACTTGCATGACAAATTAACAAAATAAATGCATGAATATATCTGAATAAAACAGTTTATACTCTTAGTGACTCTTTCTTTACTTTCAAATACTTGCTTCGAAATTTCCCTATCAATTATATTCGCCGGGTCTGCAATTATGTAACATCGCCTACCTGGCGGCGGGGATATTGCTCTGCACTTTCACACACCACCCACTGCACTTGTAGTGCACTGCAGATACACTAGTGTGGTTGATGCGGAGGACATGTGGAGTGGCATACGGTCTGGAGGGCATGACGCCGTTCTTCGTCAGAATCATAACATTGTCATTTTTCGTATACACTATCTGATCAAATAACCCTAGCACACCACTGAAAACATACAGCGCTTAGTAGAAACTATAAAAATACCAGAGGGCTCGAAGTTAGTCAATGCTACACGATATCATTAGATTGGGTGGAGAAAGGGCGCCTAGTGGCTCCGAACATGGTGTAGTAGTAGTTGGTGGCCCCATCAGTGCGCTATTTCCACCCTTCTCAAGCTGCTCAGACTGTCTGGGACGTGACCCAGCTTGGCTACGACGATAAAACCAACTTGATCTGCAGTGTCCCCAGAGTTGTTAAGTAATGTGTGTGTGCCCGGCGCCACAGCTCTGCGGTGAGCTGATGAGATGTAGGGTCGTTCGGCCGACAGCCTAGGGACTCTGGTAAACACTCCGTCATACACATGTTGCCGAGGTTGTGGGCCACCTCGCACGCCTTACTTGATTATCAATAAAAACAGTGGTGCTGGTTGTTAAGGTATTTATTACCCCGTTATGTACACTCAACTATACAGAAGACACGTGGCCTGAATGGCCCGGAACTACAAGCGACCACGTGGTCTTATCATGTGAAGCTCGAAATGCACTTTTGATTCCCAATAAATAATAACGTCGCTTTCCCCCCGACACTATGCAAGTTAAGTAAGGAAAGAGATGATGATAATGATTTATAATGTTATGGATGCGACTGGATACTGTTCGACAGATGATGTCCTTGCTAGGGCTTCAGCGGAGTGGGGAGAGCGTACGTCCCGGCTCCTCCAAGTCCTGGCGAATACTGGCCGGAAACGTGCGCCGGCTTCCGCTACCTAGGCGCAGCTGACGTCATGCGGTGAAACACAATATACACTGAAAAATGATTATGGGATGGAAAATTATATGAACTAAATTAACACAAGAAAACATAATTACCCTTACACAAATACATAATAAAAATGATAATACTTATTCTAAATGTTTTCATTGCACCAGCCACAGCATTGCCAAATGTAGAATGTCACATGTCTCTGGCTGTGGCTGGGCAGATTGTCTCCGATGACAAAACAAATTATTAATTAATTACACACTGACACTATTAACAAATACACTGACGAAATAAACTGAATAAATAATAAACACTAATGCACTCGTGCCCACAAGCCTGTCGGTGTGGTGCGTCTGGTGTGGACATACTGCGGCAGTCAGTGGGCAAAAGGACTCGTGAATGTGCGGTTCACGTCAATTGTGAAGTTGAAACAGTCAGGCATAACCAAAACGAAACCATGGCCGGGTAAGCCACATGTGCTTACAGACCGGGACCATTAAACATAGAAGGTGATATGAAAACATTGCATGTGTGACAACATCACCCATGAATTCTACATAACCACTAGTTGTGCATCTAGTGCCATGACTATGCACCAGGAGTTGCATGGACTAGTGTTCAAAGCTTTGGCACCTGCCCATTAACCATACATTCCGCCTGTGAAAAGAAAGCCCCGTATTCTGTGGTAGTAGATTTCTTCGCATAAATTGGTTCGTAACCAACCTTTCCCTGGGAGAAATGTAACACAGCCGGACCCATGTGCAACGGAATTGACTATACTTCGGGAAGTTTTATCAGATGCAGGTCAACTCAAATGGTAACATGATATCCAGATTTCGCTTACTCATGCACACACATGCTTGAAGAGATAAGAATTCGAGATAAGAATTCCCGCTAGAACATTGTGAATGAAGGTCATTAGCGCAGCACCAGGAGTTTTATGACTCACATTTCATAAACAGCAGGTAGTGTTTTTTTAACGGTTTTGTAACTTTAAGGATAAAACTAATAATTTACACTCATTGATTTCTTAAGTTAAAATTATGTGCCACATATACACGAGTTCAGACTAAAAATGTGTTATTTTTCACACCATCCCACCCTCATTTCCCATAACCGGAATAGCCCTTCCCCCGACGATTCCGGTTGAGGGATGCTCTACTGTATTGAGAAGATACTTATAGTAGGCACGGCCATCGTCGTGCAAGAGCTTGATGAGCTCTTTAAGAGTAGAGAATGTGCAAGTCGTGAATGTAACTCACACCGACAGCACTCGTGACCTATCTTCCTTTTCATCATATTTTATATTATGAACCAACCTAAAAACTACTTAATTATTTCCGCCGGTGTGAAGGGTCAGTCAGGGTGCGGAGAGATAATTAGTTGTTTTCTCTCCCACCTTCGTAAAATCCTCTAACGATTCGAGTGTTTTCGACAGAAGAATACTCAATACTCAGATTCTTATCTCATTGCTGCTTGTGTGGCGTGAACTGAATATTTTCTTGTGCCGCTGCTGTAATTGAAATGTATAGTGTAATAAAACTCAGTTGAACTATATTACCTGCTTGTCTAATTATTTTATTATTGCACCTTTACAATCTTGAGTCTCAATGTTCAGATCAAATTGATTTAGGCGAGCTAGTGTTCAACTTGTGCCCTACCTGGCACATCTTGTAACATTACACCAGTTTTGTTTGTACACATTCAACTGAGAAAGTAGGCAGAAATAATTCTCTCTTTGTACAAGCATCAGGCAGCTTCGCAGTCCCTTGGTGTGGCCAGAGTAGTGGGAGACCCACATCCGTAATCTCTTTGCGTAACGTGCAGTATCGCAGACGTCTACAACAGATGCATCTAGGATGTTTCTTTCTAGCAGAACTGAATTAAGTTTAGTTATTTCATCACTTTATAAAGTGCACAACAACCTTTTGATGTGAAAAAAGGCATAGCGGCTGTTTTAGTCATGTATTACAGAGTTTAGATTAAACAGTGGGCTTAAACATTTAAAAAATAATACTTTAATTGCTACAATAGTGTATGGGAGTTAGCCGCAGTCAAAGAACATGATTCAGGACTAGTTGCAGTTTGTATAAACAACGTGTATTTGATTGATTAATACATTCTGACATTTTGAACATGTTTTTCGCTACAACTTCACAACAAATGAGAACAAGCCATTGGTAAGACAATGTTACAGAAGGAAATACAGGAAGAACACATCACTGCTTTGTTGTGATGCAATAAAAAAAACTTCAACATCCCCTTCTTATGGGTCAGTTTCAGGTATCACCAAATGTTTTGAAAAACCTCAAACCACCATGTGAGCAATAACTAAAATATTCCAAAAATTGTTCATGTAAACAAAATAACTTACAGCTGGAAAAAAAACAAATTTATTTCCTTTGGACAGATGTGCAAAACGTTCCCATGAGGAAAAAAAGCCCTAGCAACATATTAACTACACCACCCTGTTTACTCACACACAAACACATAAATTAAAATAAATTTTTTCAATCCCAAAAGAGACGTACAACATGTACTAATGTCTACAATAGTGACTATGGACAGTCAGTTTTTTCAACTTGTAAAGTTGACAACACTGGCGACTCTTGGGTATCTTCCTGCAACATTGCGGCAAAGCTGTCGTTGAGATCCCACTCTCCACACTGGGTGTCGCCGAGCCAAGCATCGAGTGGATCAGAGGGAACATCATGCTCGCCAGCCAGTCCTGGGACCATCTCTACCGAGCTGCCGCTACTCAGGTCAACGACCCTGCTAGGCAGGCCGTAGCGCTCCACAAAGTCAAACCTGTCTCCAAGCCACTTTTTGAAGAGCACAGCAGTGTCCACCGTGGAGTACTTGCATGCAATCCTCTGCTTGTACACTGGAACATTGACACCAAGCTGCCGCAAGTCGCTCTCTATCTGCAACAACTCTTTGTTCACTCTAGTGGAGAAGTGCTCAGAACAGCACACCTCCTTGTGCCTGATGATCTCGGCATGATCCCTCAGAAGAGCATCCACCGGGTCCAGATCTTCCTCGTCACCAGGACGAGGACCGGCCTTGTGGACGCACACAGCCGCGTTGTCTGGAAATATTTCCCGGCCCATGACCGTGCTCAGCAGACTGACCGTCTGCTTCAGGACCGCGCATGCCTCTTCTGGGGAGCCTTCCTTGAAGCTCATTGGACACTTGAAGGTGTCCAATGCCCTCTTACCTTCAAAAGTCCAGTCTTTCAGAGCTCCAGTCTTCTCATTATGCTCATCATCCCCTTGTTTATCTGTAAAATAATTGGTACCATCAAACAACAGTTTGCATTAAACACGAAGCCAGAACAAACAAGGAAATCTTCAATGCTATTTTTCCAACTGAAAATTAATTACAAACTGCGCCAAAGAAATTAAATGCAATACCTGTGAAAAGTGACTGACTATAAGTGAAACACTACTTTGGTAACCCAAGGCCACCCCACAAAAGGACTAACACTTAAACCATGGAAGCCAACTTGCGGTTCAAAACTGTCACTACTTTCCAGTCAGCCTCTCGTGTTTACCAGATTCACAGTGCCTCCAAGTTGATGTCATCAGCCTCGCAACTGAGACTGTCAACACTCTCTCCTTCCCATCTTTCTCAGTCAACAGCTACCTCACATAATCATTCTTTAAGCCCAGCTAGGACCGCTATTTCCTTCTTGATTGCTGAATACCAACAGCCCATTATTACATACAAATAACAGTAAACTCCACTGGCCAGCGTGAGTCTAACACAGCAGTTCTTCAACTATTGTCCGTGGCTAAGACCTACGTACGCCAGGGCTATTCAATTATTTTTTTCCCCATCGGACCACATACAAATAATTACAATGCTTGAAAGGCCACACTCACTTATTACAAAGTTGTGGCTCTCTTAAACTGCCAGTTTATTTAAGTGAAAATGTAATAAATCAAATAATTTATAACTTTATTACACATTTTATGTCATTGATAGCTAAATTAAGTAACTAATCAAAAGATTTAATTAAAAAAATTGTTGATAAAATATTTTGTCAGCAGGCTGGTCCGATGAGTCTGGTGGATCGCATGTCACTTGTAGGCCGCTAATTGGATAGCCGTGTCATAGGCGTTCTACCACAATTTCTAAATTTGCCATCAGTTTTCACTGATTTCAGATGCCTGGTTATAAATAGTCAAAATGCAGATTATTCTTTGCTGTTTAACAATGTGTTCTTTTATACTTTAAAATATAGCAAAATACAGTAGTTTCATTAAACTATTTTTTACCTTATTTACAGAAACGTTGAATCATTATCAGCGTACTGTGGTTCTTGAATGGTAGAACTACATATGTAGGTGGTCTGAGTTGTGTAGCTTGGTGGTCCGTGATAAAGTGACGACAGAACCACTGGTCTGCCAAATCTGATCACAGAGCATGTCACCACGACATATGTCTGGACTCGAGAACTATGTAGACTGTATTTTAACTAAAATATTGCGAGTTGCGACATACCAATACGAGAACAAAGCAGAACTGGTCTTGAATATTCAGGCGGTGCCGCTCCAGTGCCAATGGCGCCACCATTGACAGTGAGGCGGGAAATTTAAACAACTTCAAACTGACCCATGACCCAGACAAATTGCATAATTGTGTTGCAGGTGATTACAGATGTCAATCTNGCCACCATTGACAGTGAGGCGGGAATTTTAAACAACTTCAAACTGACCCATGACCCAGACAAATTGCATAATTGTGTTGCAGGTGATTACAGATGTCAATCTTACATGTTGCATATCACTGAGCTGCAAAGCATTTCAATTCTTTACATTTATATAAATGAGCAGCATCATAGTTTTATTTCATTCACAATTATTCAATGTGTTCACTGCATCGTAAATTTCATTCAATTAAAATTGTTGCTTTTTCTCCTTGTTTTATTCAAAATAGAATATTTCTCATTTTAAAAAGTTTTGTATTCGTCCTATGAGTGTTTGGAGTTCTTGTGCATTGATAGCATTTTATAGGATTTATGATGTTTGTACTGTCCTATGTGTCAGGTTACACAATATCTGAACTTGGTGCACACATACAATTTTAATTTCTATTCACATTTTTTTTTAACTTCCAGTACTTTTATTTAACAAAGGAATGGTTTGTTAGAGCAATCAGTCTGTAATGATATATAATTTCACTTTCTCACATTTGGCTGTTACGTTTCAAGATGTTGCATGATGATAAGAAAGCCTTGAAACTGCAACCACACTACATTTACATAAGCGGTAATACAAATTTCTCATAACTGCACACAAATGCATCTAAATTTGTTTACTTAAATTCAACTGCTTTCAGAGTTAATTGTTGTGCCATATAGAACCTCATTTGCATTAACATGCAATCATTTTTGTAACTATTCAATAATGCCCACAACTCTTTTTAAAGTAGAGGAAATATTGTATGTATCCATTTTGGAAGTACTGACCATAAAGCTGTGTCTCATTACAAAGATTTTCTATTTGATAAAATGTAATTTTACACCATTTATAAAAACGGTCAAACCAACACGCAGTTCACAGTTAGCACACAAATCAAAGTAACATTTTTTTGAGGTATCCAAATATTCTGTAGAAGAATGTCTATTAGTGTACTTTCCGAAGGAAAGAAAGGCTTAGGAGATCACTTTCCTCTGTGCATTTGTGTGCGTCACTAAAAACTTTTGAANTAAGGTATCCAAATATTCTGTAGAAGAATGTCTATTAGTCTACTTTCCGAAGGAAAGAAAGGCTTAGGAGATCACTTTCCTCTGTGCATGTGTGTGCGTCACTAAAAACTTTTGAACACGGGAACCGAATTTCACCAAACTCAGTATACATATAGTACTTGGTAAGAACATCCATCTGTTATACATTTTAGCCATGAAGAGCATTTACTTTAAAAATGGCAGTCATTTTTTAATTCTGGGTGTTATTTCATATATTAGGCACCATTCAAACAATTTAAACCAAGTATTGTATGTTGACAGCGCATTATGTAAGCATTGAATTTAGAACTGGACATTGTTATTCTGCCATTTTGGAAGATAGCACTATATGCAGAAATAAAGCTTTTATGTAATAACTCGAAAACTACTCGTCAGATTCTCACCAAATTTGGCATGTAAATAATACTATGGTAGGTCATGTAAACATATGCAATTTAAATCAATATAGCACTTACTGTATTTTCAAAATGGTGGCCATACAAATTCTTAGGTTTATTTGATATATGTACTATACCAGGGGTTTCCAAACTTAATCAGTTTGCGGCGCACTTACAGGTTTAGTATTTTGTCCCGACGTTCTACTCTAAATATGTGTACAATTATGTTAATCAGATACAGAAATGAAAACAACTGTTTAGTAACCAAAACTAAACTTTAGTTAAACCTCACAATGTGAGGCTTGTATGCGAGGATCACATATTTACTAAAGTTAACACACAAGAATATATTAAAATTGACAGAAAAATATTAAAATACAGTACCAATGGTGAGAACCTTCAATGGCAAGTTAGTCAATGTGACGGGTGAGCTTGCTTGATACTGCTACTCTCATTTCCTGCTCCACGTTGATTTCTGAGCGATATTTGCTCTTTATTGCAGCTACAGCTGAAAATCCAGCTTCGCATATACAGGACATTGCAAAGGGAATGAGGATCTTTACAGTTGGATATTCATTTTTGATCGATATCCAAAACTCAACTAAATTGGAACAAGCAAATTTCCTTTTCAGACTGTTGTCGCAAGAGAGTTCAATTAAACTCTCTTCTTCTTGCAAAGCGAATTCTGGTGGAACTTGAGCACGGAATGGATCTTGAATCAACGCAAATTTCTCGATATTATATTCCCCAAGGTAGTTTGCAAACTAATAAGTGAGATTTGAAAGGTGTTCCGTGAAAAGGGACAGCAAGTCTCGTGAAATAACAACATTATTAGAGGTCACGTATTAGTACAATTCAGGGAAACAATTTTGACCGCTATCCTCATTGATTTTTTTTATCCACAACTGCAGCTTTTTTCTAAACGCTGCCAACCTTCTCCTAAAGTTTCAAGATGTGCATGTTATTACCTTGCAGAGACAGATTCAAGGCATTCAGTTTGTCAAATATATCGCACAAATATGCCAGTTTCAGCAAAGTGCCTGGAGTTTGCACGACCTTCCTCTTGAAGAGAAGTGAGAATTTCTTGCAGCAACTGGAAAGCCACGTGAAAGCCATCGGAAACTGCAGTAGGACAGCAGGGCCGTGTGTTCAGCTCCTATGTCCATGCATAGTTTTTTGAAAAATCTGGCCTTCAGTGGCCAAAATAAATATAGCGACCAACCTGTCAAAATGACCTTACTTCTGGAAATCGTGATGGATAGTTTCAGTAAGATCATATAAACTGTACATGTATGGTCTGTTCGGTGCAACTTTCACCTTCTGTCAAATGTTTTGGAGGGTTCGAGTGTCCGTTAAGGACGTCTCGAGAGCCGATGAGGTGGATACGGAGCAGCACTTTAGTACAAGGGCGAGGGAAATGGGAGAGCCCCAACAAAACCTGTTGACCAGCGGCATTTTCTGGTACGATTCCAACATGTGAAAATCCAGGAGTGACGGGCCGGGAATCGAACCCAGTTCTCCTTGGTGCTAGGCGGGTGCTCTAGCCTCCGTCTGAGAGTACGAACGAGCAGGAATAGACGGCTCCAGCCAGCTCACCCAGCAGCCGATGAAGAACTGCGTAGTCTCTGCGCACCTCGCGCCGGAACAGACACTGAAACAAACCCAGCAAGTCTCCTTGAACCGCCAGCCACATCCCACACCATCTGGCTCCAGCAACCAAACACACTCCGGTACAATGGGATGCTCTCCTCACCGACAGACCTGCTCGGAAAGACACTGCAAGAACGACAAGTCAATGCAGTTAATGAGGACAGAGAGGAACGGGAAAGAGGTCGTACAAGTCGGAGCAGGCATACACTATCTAGCCGAGTCTGTGAAGTGGCTGGAGACTTACGGCCCAGCCATACCCGGAAAATGAAAAAAATAGAGAGCAGGCAGAGAAAATGATGAGCTGAACCATAACCATACAGGAATGAAGATGTAAAAGGCAATCAGTGAGAAGAGCAACCAACTACCATAACAGTAGAAAGAGAGTAGTGGCGTGTGATGAAAGAGAAGTAGTGTAGAAGGAGGGGAGGTGAGAGAGCAAGAGGTTGTCAGAGGCTGGAGAAAGCAGTGAATAACAATAACACTTTCAAAATACACTCTCTGTATTACCACCTCAGGAGTCATAGGAATTCACCTCACATACACCTTGATTTTGAGTACAAATAATATTACCACTATAATTAAAAATAACCAGAAAATTCATTAAAAAATGTTTTGCACAATAGTTAACCAGAAATATGAATGGAAAATGAAAAAAAGGGAAATTGTGTAAAATTAATGAATTCAAAATGTTGTGAGTATCAAACCCCTTTATGTAAGGAGTACTAACTAAAACTGTACCGCTACTACAAAAAGAACTGTTGTAGGTGGTTCACGATAATACGAGCACACTCGCAATCAACCTTTGGCAAAGAGTCACTGCCCCGTAACTGCATACAGTTTAGCGTAAGCCATGACCGCGATACTCACAGTGGAGTTGGCAGCGAGTTAGGAGAAGAGTTCCAGATCTTAACACCTTACTAAACACAATATTAAACATTAACTGTGCCTGAAATCCAACAGTTTCTTTTCATTTTATGCATATAAGAATAAAAATGGCACAATGGTAACACATTTGTGTTTATAACAAATCCATTACATAATTTGGCTGACGCAAAGTTTCAAGTTATTGGGTAAGCTCCGTTCTTTGTTCTTCATTTTAACCCGTACATGCAATTAAAGCTGGTTATAATAATATAAAAACTCGAAGAAACCTAGGAAGAATGCATTTAATTATTTTTGCAATATTGTTTAGTAATTTTGGAACTTCACAGGATGTGTGTTGTATTTAAGTGACTGTCCGAGAATACGAGTCGATACCTAGGTACGTATTTTATTAGTGTTAAGCAAATAATGCTACAAAACTGCTTCATCTTACGTTTCTATTGTACTCTTAATATGTTGACACAGTTCCTTGACATTTTATTGAACCTTGCAATGTGCACAGGTCAACATAAACAGTGAGCATTCAGAGCTGCCGCAAATAATTTCAATATTTCTCTAACGAAAACTGTATTCTGCATTAAATGCAATTTCGTGAAACACGTCAGCGGTTAGGTTTTATTTTGTTAGCATTTTCGTGTAATTCTGCTCATAGCTGTAGTCATAGCTGTAGTCATTCTAATTTTTTAAGCTAAAAGTAATTTTCTCGTTAGAAAGGTTAGGACAAACTTTTGTGTCGTTAGACCAGGTAAAAATTAACCTAAAAATTAGGATCAGTTTGGTTTAGCCACTGAGGTGTTATGACAACTATTTTTGATATTTGTAACATCATAGCAAAACTGGCCATTTTCACACACATAGTGAGTGTATACAATATTAATTTTGGAGTTATTTGTGCCCTGAATAAGTTATCAAAATGAATTTTGATTGTCTGCAGATAGTTGCACAATTGTAAATGTATGCAGCGGCAGAATATTATTTTGTAATATTCCACTTAAATAAAATAATGTCATTTAAAGCGTTTAAGCACGTCGTTTACCACAGTAATGCCTGTACATGTTGTAATAGTTCGGATAGTGCGTTCGTTACTACGTTATTTAAAATAATGCAGCCTCGCCGTTGGGCGCCATATTGTATAGTTTCTTCTTGCTAGTAATGTCAGTATTTTATAATAATTATAGCAGCACTGTTGGGCGCCATGTTGTAATATAGCGTCTCTTTCGTTACAAGCGTATTTCGAATTTTAGCATAATGCAGCCTCAAAGGTTAGGCGCCATCTTGTAACGTATCGCCATTTACACTGCCGACTGTTTACTTGCCACGGCTTGCTCAGGGTAGAATACACGAGACTCAGTTAATTGAACATAGTTAATTATGAAATAAAGTTAAAGTTCCAAGTTAGTTTGTTTTATACTTTATATTTATTTAACAAATTTTCACAGTTCACAGATGAATTAGCGGTATTCAGAGTACGAACCGTCCAGATATAAATATACAGGTACCGAACAGCGTTACAGTGGTTTAACTGGCCCGAAGAATAAATAACTGCTGCTACCTCCCACACCGGCTGAGAAATGAAATAATAAAGTTTTGTTGCCGATGTGGGGGTTCACGTCACACCCGATGCGATCTAGACTATCATTGTACTACGACAACTACTGTTCTGACCGGCCCATCACGGGCGACGTGAAGTATCTCTCTCTGACGACTGAAGAAGACTGCTCTACTGCTTCAAGAAGACTCTCTCGAGGGCGACTGATAGATGCCTATATTGTGCTGCCTTGCACCCCCCTCTCCTGCGATAAGCGCCCGGCATCCTGCATCTGGCAGCAGCGTCATCACTAACTGCGCTGTGTCCCGCGCTCAACACGTTATCAACTGCTGCGCCGTCAACAGAAACTAACCTCTCGTACAACAAAAACTTGTTGACTTTGCCTGAAAATGCGCTGGAGGAACTAAAACTGTAGACGCATTCAAAATCCCGATAAACTAACCTCTCGTTTCATATAAAATTTGGATGACGCAGTAATACTGCGCAGAAAGAACTAAAACTGTCGACGTAATGAACATCCAGAAACGAACTAATCTACTTAATGCTGACGCTTTACAAATCACCGAAGTTTGAAACGAAAACTGTAACCAGGACTCCTGATAAAACGTAACCAGCTGACGTCTGCCCGATAACCTACAAACGCACACGTCTGCCGGATAAACGAACACGGTAAAATAAGCCACCACTGCTTTTAGTTTGAAACACGATAACAATATTATGAAGCTTTCCTGAGCTTCATACACACAAAGGAATTTTACACCCGAGTCCCGAAAAATTACGAATATTGCGTCATTACAATGTTACTAAAAACAATTCTTATGTAATTGATGATTTAACATACTCTTATGCCGTATATGATGGACTTAACATTCAGTATCATCTTGGAGGTTTTCATTCCTATGATACTTATCGACAGGCGAAAATTCGAACCTTGCACATATTTACCGAGGAATGTCCTAAATAGCATGGTGCTGATATCATGAGGGGAAGTAACCCAGGTGTTCGACTCTTCTGAGACTCAAGACAGGATAAAGAATAATAATTCCCAAGATTAAAACATTTACTTCTAAATAGTAAGAACCACATCGTCAGTACTCACAAAGAGATGTATTTACTGAAATTAATGTGTGTGTACTTACAGTGTACACTACCTTGCTGCGTCGCGTAAATAAGTACAGTGGAATTCTGAACAGCTGATTAAACAATCGCATACAGCGGAAGGATACGAAAGGAGCTGAAAGTAGAAAGTAAGCAGGGCTTTCAAAAGTGCTCACTTTACCGTTAACAGCCCTAACCAAACATTAATTTACTTAAGCGATCAAATGCATGCAGGATGAACATTGCACAATTTACTGAAAGGTGTGAACACTAAACTGGTTATATTAATAAATACCAAAGGGAACATTCATTATGAAGGGAAAAAAAGTAATAAAAGAAAACATTGTATTGTAGGTTGAGACGCTAGCGACAAGACATTTTCTTTGGTTTCAACTCGACGCAGCGGCATGCTCTTTGCTCGGCTCAGATCCCCTCCTCTTTCCTCCCCTGTTCACCTCACCCTCCCTCGATTTCCCCTCTGCTCGTGCACCATTATTTTTAATATGATTCAGATAGTTTATTTAAGTCGTTGCACAGCTGGCGCTCCCTTTATTCTACACCCCGCCGTCACCTGGAGAACTCTACAATTATTGTTGTCGTGTAGGACGTGAAGCAGTGATGGGGCTGCCTTGAATTTAGTGAGGTTGCCTGAGTCGCCGAGCATTAGGGAAAATTAAACGGTGAGTCACGGAGAAAAGTGTTATGTGTTAGTTGGGCTGTTTTATATTATGCTGGCACCGGGGGTTGACCAGATTCAATCCTGGCAAAATTAAATAGCGGCCACATTACTCAAAACGTCCCACCAGAAGCCCTATTTCTGATAACACAAAAACCAGAACTAACTTAAAAAAAAGGGGAAAAAAAACTGAAAAATCACAAAACAAAAAACACAAGAAAAATAAAACTGAAAAAGAGTTAATTACACAAGGGAAAAAAAATTAAAACAAATTACAAGATGAAAATGTGTTTGAAAAACAAATTTTAAGGTAAACATTACTGAAAATCCTATACCTAGAAAATGGATGGGTGGTTTACAATTACTTTTAAGTATTATATTAATACAAATGAAAGTAATGAAGATTTCTAATTAAATTCTTTCTTTGTTTAACAGTTTTGGGTATGAGTACAATACAATAGATGTAGCACCATTCACATTTGAAGTTATTTATGCTTAATGCACCATTTTCAAATAATTAAGAGTTTTCAATCTTTGGTGATGGACTAAAAATTTTGTTCATTAAATAAAGAAAAAAAATATAATTTAAAGATTGATTAAATACAGACATTTATAGCATTATGTATTTATGTTGGGCCTAGGAATTTTGGTGGGACCAAGGAAAATAAACTGTGGTTACGGACTTTCAATCCCTTCATGTACGATTATTATCAATAATAATAATAATAAACACCCACAATTAGACTACCGCCAAGTGGCGAGCTCTCTCACCTCTCCCCTACCCGACCAAGCTCCTCTTCCACGCCCTTCCTGAACTTTGCAACCCCCCTCACAGATACCAATTCCTCCCGCAACACATTCCACTCCCTCACAAGCATAGACTGCCTACCCCACTTCGTTCTCCTGCACATCCTATGAAGCTTCTCACTATTGTTTCCTCTAAACACCCCCTTGCTTAGTTGGCAGCGTAAACTTCCCACCCTCCCTCACCTTTCTACATCCTGTACATACTGACCAGCCTTTCAACCTTCCTCCTGTCCTTCAACGAGCTCCTCCGCCTTTTCTTTCATAGTTTCCATTTACATTATTAAATCAACAATGCCACAGGAAAATGTACGATATTATAAAATATTAGCATGTGAAAATGTTGTGAATCTGGCAGCAAATTTGAGAGGCGTGACTGACCTGATCGCTGGTACAGAGGAGCACAGCAGTTGTGTCTGTGACCTGGTACAACTCCAGGCAAGACCTCTTGTTGTGCGCGGAGCACCTCGGACACAGCTTCTGCAACAGTCGTGCAACACTCCAGCAACACGTGCAACACGCCCCGTCACGTCGCAACACTAAGGCTACAAGCCACGCGACTTTCTCTACCCCATTTTGCAGTCGCACAATGGTTGTGCAGTATACACTAGTCAAAATCAAAACTTGTAATTTAATAACAAAACAAAATTCCAACCAAATCAATTTTTAAAATGGTTGGTAACGTATCTGTAATTTAACATATTTGTCCACGTGTTTCATTACAACAATTCACATAAAGTAATCTGAACCGCTGTGTTCATCAGTGACCATCAGTTATTAGACACAACAAAATGAATGCGTGGCAAGTAAATAACCTTGAGAGTTATTGATTGTTATGTCAGCTTGTCTGATCAAAATCTTTTAAGTATTTATAAAAATTACCTTTTAAAAATGTATGTCATAAATATAAATTGTACGTCAAATTAAGATGCAGTCAAAGGTTTAGAACTTCAAGCTGAAAATGCCTTCGTGTTCTTTTGACTACTGCTGTAAATAAATGTATGAAATATGTTTTTAAAGTTTTAGGCCTACACAATCGAGGTTGAAGGTTGAAGCTTCAACTTTATGCTGTGAACATACCAGCAACAAAATCACTAGTCATGCTTCTATTCTGCAGGTAACTGCTTGAGCAAAAACAACACGCTACTTTCTACAATAAACAAGTGTAATGGCGATGTGAACGAAAATTTAAGATAGACTAGTGATGAGGTATAAATATAGATAAAAAAACATTCATATGTAGTAAAAACTGCATACTGCACTGTAATCACAGCTAGTTGAGTCGAGTTGAGAGATTTGGGCAGCTCTTAACGAGGTCTTGAGAGCCAAAATCACAGCTAGTGCTTGTACTATAAAACATATAGCATTCAAGGCGACGGTTGTCCAGTTTTTATCTAAGCGCAGATAAACTTCTTAATCAGAAAAATTAGGAAATTATAAGTACCATGTTTGGGGCCTTCTATATTCAAATCATTCTAATGTTGCAGAAACAGTTACACTGCATTCTAATCACAGATAGTAAGGCCATGTCTCAATTTGAAGAACGCTCTTCAGCACAACCTGGCAAAAGCCCTACTTCACACACTCTCATGCTCTCGCTATGAGAAACTGAGTCAACCACACTCGTTTCTCTCCGACGTCACGCAGGCAGCTGATGCCAAAAAGGTGCGAAATCATGCTAAGCTAAAATCACTATCAAAGCCATTGGAAGTAATTTATATATGTCCAAAATAAATCACAAATAATTGCAGCACTACAGGAATAATTGTTAACGCGTAAAATAATATTATTTTTGTTTTATATATTACCGTCATGTTGCAGCAAAGTGATGAAAAATATAACGCTTTGTCAAAAGTCCCTATACTTATATTTTTATAAATGTGCGTTACATACGCTATTTCGTTGANTTTTATAAATGTGCGTTACATACGCTAAAACAGTGAAATTATTCAATTACAGGTAAAATGTGAAGTGGTTTTGACCCAGAAAGCTACTATAACCTTATTCAAACACTGTAGCAATGTAAACAAACACAGTGTGTGGTCCGAGTGCAAGAGAGTCCCGGCAAGTATGCAACATCATCCTTTCTCTGCGCTCTCTCCGATGAACTGAGACGACCAGAATGTGTTCTCTCTGATGTCATGACGACGTGGTCGCGATAGCACGAGAGAGCACTCTCTCTCAACCAATTNTGTAGCAATGTAAACAAACACAGTGTGTGGTCCGAGTGCAAGAGAGTCCCGGCAAGTATGCAACATCATCCTTTCTCCGATGAACTGAGACGACCAGAATGTGTTCTCTCTGATGTCATGACGACGTGGTCGCGATAGCACGAGAGAGCACTCTCTCTCAACCAATCGAGACAAAGTCTAAATTTACAATAAAATGTTTCATACTCTTGCCCCGATGTACATTGTACGTTCAAAAACATCTCTCTCGGTTAAGTCTGGTTAAACCAATGAATCCACCAGTTCAACCGGCCTGGAAATCCGGTGGCTCTGGTAGATATGCACCAAAACAACAACTGATAAATTTTAGAATGCTATTTCTCCATTGAAGTGTTAACACACCTGCATTTCGTAATTTTCCAGCATTCCAAAATATACAAAAGTAATTCAGACATAGTTTTACAAATGGTTGATGGAAACTTTAGAATTTCTGTGAAATGGCATTTCTTTGCATCTGAAAGCAGACGAAAATACAACTGAAAATTAACCCGATGTTCGAAAGATGCCTCAACAGGTGTACACTGGTGCATGAACCACTGGTGGATTCATCAGTCAATTTCCGAAAACGCGGATGGCGACTGCGCTCCAGTCAGACTTCTTTGCAGACAAGATCAGCCGACTAACACGCTCACAGAGATGTGACAGTGATGTGTTTCTACCACACCAGCAAGCAAGTACGTGTGAGGTGCTTGACTGATTCTCACCAGACGGGGCTGACAATCAGTCTAAAGTATTTACTAGAACTTATATCTTTAAAACTAATCAGTTAATCCATGCCCCATCAGATAGAAAAGAGAACATAGTTGGTAACACAGTAACAAATAACAGACTTGTAACATATAACTATGTTAGTTACGCATACTGATAATAACAATTTACAGGGTCGGCACAGTTTTGTGAAAAACAGTAAAATTAATGCTAGAAGTGAGGTAATTTCTCATCAGAATATGAGGACATTAGCAAGTAAGGTAAATTAACTTAATATAACTTTAGACAATTTTCCAGATAATTTAAATGCAAACATTGTATGTTTATCCGACATTGTTTGCAAGATGATTATATTAAAATGACCTGTTTACTAGGGTTTAATTTAGCTTTTAGTTATTGTACAAAAATTAAAGACAAGGGTGGTGTATGGGTGTATGTATTTTTGTAAAATAAACTTTAAAATTCAAATACGTTGATTTTAAAAAGGAATGTAAGGAACAGGATTTTGAATATTAAATAACTGAGGTTGAATCTGATGATAAAGCCTTTATAATAATATGCATCTATTGTGCACCATCTAGGAACTTCATGTATTTTCTATTGCACCTAAAAGTCTGATTAGAAGACCTTTACAAATCTAACACAGTTCATCATATGTGGCGATCTCAATATTGATTACTTCTGAACATAAAGAAATGATGAATTCTTTAGCTAACACATTCAATTTAACACAAAATGTAAATTTTGCAACTGAAAAAACAAAGGGCTTCAGAAACAGTTAACTTATTGATAACTTTTTTATATATACGTCTAGGAAAAATATGCATATGGGCTGTTCACGGTTACTCTACACTTTCCTAAAGCCCTGCTAAAGTTCTACGTATCCTTCCACTACATGTAAACACAAACACTGCCATGTGACTTGTATGTTTTAACTGTCAAATGCTTGTTTACTGTTTTCAGCTGTTCAAAGAATTCTGTCATATTGCAAAAACCATTTCGCAAGAATGTTAACAATTTAGGCCTATAACCATATTTAGGTCAGTTTTGAGACTCTTTAACAATGTCTATGTTGACTAGTTCTTACGGTAATTTTACATTCCTAACATAATTGTTGTACACGTCACAGCACATTACACGTTAATATTTTGCAGCTACTGTGTTTAACCCTGCTAAAACTGCGAACTGCGGGGAAAAGAACTGTAGTATTTAACCTCTTGTTATTGATATGTGTTGGGTTATTATGTTAAAAGGACGCCTCAGTTGGGATAAAAATTGAAATGAAGGAACAACCAGTCCAACGAAAAAACACAGTAAATTCAAGCACGCAACTCGTGTCGCTTATTTTGTGTACGCAGCAACGACAAACTTAAAAGATAGTGGTGAACATGCACACAAATAGGGCTACCGTAACTTTTATTTTGCTCATATTTCTATGCATTGGTACTTGCTGCTTACTAGGTTTATTTCATTGTTTTTTTCAATTTATCTGGCTTAGTCATGGGTAACTCACTGAAATTTCTGGTGTTGGCGCACTAACACAGGCACACCTCACTGAGCATGCCGCTGAGCTGGTCCAGAGCGTACATGCGCAGCGCGGCACAGTCGAAGCACAGCCGCACAGTGCACTTCAGAGAAAGGGGGAGAGGGAGAGAGAGGGGGGAGAGGGAGGGGTGGGAAGGAGTCGGAGAGGGGAGAGGGAGAAAGAGAGAGGGGGAGAGGGAGAGAGAAAAGCTCCACTTCGTGTATTAAGTTTTTTCTTTGGATGGAAAAAAAACACCATGTTACTAGGACCTACATACCGTCATTTCCGCTAATAAATTTAACTGTAAAAATTTAATATGTTTCCATCAGTGCTGTCTAAAAATTTTAATATTTCAATAGGCAACGTTTAATTTACAAATAGCATTCCAAAAAAATTGGTTAAAACAATAAGTACAACAGTAAAAAATAGTTCACACTTAAAAGTGTGAACTATTTTTTACTAGCCGTTGCCAACACACCGCAACTCTCACTGTTGTTAATTCTTATTAAATACGAAATAAATACTATAAGTTATAGAAGACAGTAAGTTAAAGTTTCATATATTCAAGAATACAATACTTTAAAGTTAACCACAGTGCTATAAAAAAAAAAGTTTCAAAACATTAGAAGAAACCGTGAATGGACTATATCGTACATCCCATAACAAATGGCCTTTCTGATCATGATACTCAGCTTTTGAATCTACATGTCAGGCTTAAGTCTAAACATAAAAACTGCAGATTTAGGCTAATAAATTAGGACACTCTAAATAAGCTTAAAAAGCCCTAGAGAGAGCACATGGATTGATATGTATAATGAATCTGATGTCAATAAGCAATTCAATGCCTTTCTTAATATAATCTTAATCAATTTTGAATACAATTTCCCTTATAAGACAATAACTAATTCTGTTAATTTAAGAAACAAGCCATGGATAACAAAGGATATCTTAGTACTGTATAAAGAAAAAGAGAGAACTTTATCAAATAACTAAAGTAACTAATGACAACAATGCCAAGGAATAACATAAGAAATATTGTACAATTTTGAATTAAGTGATAATAGCTCTTAAAAGAAAGCATGAAGAAAATTAAATATCAAATGCTACCGATACAATAAAAGCAACTTGGAAAATCGTTAAAAATGAATTAGGGGCCGCTGTGGCTGAGCGGTTAGCCTGCTTGCCTCCCACCAAGGTGAAACGGGTTCAATCCCTGTCTGGGTCACTCCCGGATTATAGTACGTGGGAATCGTGTCGGATGATGCCGCTGGTCGACGGACTATCTCGGGGACCTCCGTTACCCCCTACCCTTGTATTCCGGCGCTGCTCCATTCTCACCTCGATCACCCTCATCGGCTCTCAAGACCTCGCTGTTAAGAGCCGCCAAAATCTCTTCGCTCACTCACCCATTAAAAATGAATTAGCTCAGACTCGCCAACCCAATGAACATTCATATTTCGAAGCAAAAAGGAAGAATACTAAGTACCATTGAAAGTTGATAGCAGAAATTTTTAATGATTACTTTCTTAGTGTTGCAGAAAAACTCGTAGAACAGACACTTTCTGAAGACGAACCTTTCGCAATGTTAAGAACATCCATCCCAGAGATTTTTAATAATAGTGTTTTCAACAGAACTACCAAAAAGGAAATTGAGAACATAATTAACCAACTACAAAACAAAAACGCTTCTGGTTATGACAAAATAAGTAATAATATTGTTAAGTTTTGTAGTATACAAATTAGTGACACAATTATTCATATGTGTAATGGAATGGCGAAAACAGGAATGTTTCCTGAGAGACTTTAATATGCTGTGATTTATACCAATACTCAAAAATAGGAGAAAAGAACAGTTTCCTTACTAATAACCTTCTCCAACATTTTTGAAAAAGTAATATATACTAGGCTAAAGAATCACATTGTTATGGTCCATACCGTATAAGAAGGCCACTTTCTGACAGTCAGTGAGTGGCAACGTAATGTATACGAAACAAACAAAGTGCCATTTACAAAATCCTGTATCAGCTGATGCACGAACGAACACGAGTTAAAATTACGTTGGCTATTCTGAGTGCACTGCCAATGCACATCAGAAAAGCAGAAAATACGCGGATAAGAAAGAGTTCGTAGATTTATTAATACATTTTATTTTACGAGGTCACAAAACAATGGTTGTTAGTGTTAAAAACTAAACTTCGTGATAATGTAGTTATGTTTAGGTGATCAAAATGAAATGTACAATAGAACGATACGACGTGGAAAAGTTTTCTGAAGTTGTGCTAACTTCAGAAAGCTTTTTCACGTCGTATCATCCATCTCAAACCTTGCTTTCAACACGTCCATGATATTAATTCCAAAAGCATACAGAAATATTGCATAATATTGTTGAATTATTTTTTCTAATAATTTGACGAAACGACACAAATTTTAAATATATTTCAAGCCCGTAACATAAGAATTATCAACTTTAAAAGATACGCTATCTCTTGACTATAAAGAGAGTTACTCAAAACTTTGCCGTGACGTGCTGCACGCTATCTATCGGATATTCTGCGAGCTATTACCAGCCAGAAATGAACCTCTTTTTTGCCCAATATATAACGAATTTACAAACAAATGCCAATAGTTATATTTTTCCACCAGCTCTGCATAATTTTTAAAGTAACATATATTTCATCTACAACGATTTGGAGTACAAGTCATTTATATTCGGCCGGTAATCGTTCGTTTACGTAAATTATACGCCATATTGTTCTCTTGAAACCCATCTTGTTTNGTTCGTCTACGTAAATTATACGCCATATTGTTCTCTAGAAACCCATCTCCTTGTTTCCGTAGAAAGTGAGACACGCGTGAATAGTTTTTAAGCAATTCTAACGTTATTCCACGTCACATATTTCCAACTTGTATATATTAGCTATAACGTCCAAAGTGTGATAATAGATACAACAGACCGTCTCGCAAATGTTAACCCAAATTCACTATCTGGGACAAATTAAAAAAGAGTTATCAAATATCTAATTATTTGCAACATTTTATATTTTTAACTTTATAACCTACTTATATTTTTTGACAGATTTCAGTCTTAAAATTGGTTTAGCATAACAGTACAATGAGAAGTGGATTAGCTGACAGCGTGTTGATAAAAAATACAGCCCCGATGTGACGGACCAGCTGATGGCGGAAGGATACGTAGTCAGATGTAAACAGTAGCGCTACATTCGTCGAGCTGTCAAAAAGTGGCCTTCTTATATGCAATGTTACGCCCAGCACTGTTTGTTTTCAGAAAAATTCATATATCAACGAAGTAGCTCCTAAACTTATAACTGAAATACTTAGTGCATTAAAAGATTAAAAAAAAAAAAAAGTTATTGGTATTTTTTGTGACCTGGCAAAAGTCTTAGACTGTGTAAATAATTATATTATATAAAAAAAAACTGGAGTACTATGGTATTACGAAGTACATCTTAACCTGATGAGATCGCACATAAGTTTAAGGAAACAAAGTGTCTTGAACCAAAGTGATGATGTGTATAATACAAACTCTAGTATCGCAATAATCAAACACGGTGTACCACAAGGATCAGTATTTTAGGTTTCCTTCTCTTTTTAATTCATATCAATGATTTGCCACATAAAAATACCTAATTAAATACACTCGTAAATGAAATGTTTTTCACTCTAAACAAATTGTATCAAAACAAAACTAAGTTTATTTACTATCAAACTAACAGGCCCAGTTATGACATATAAACTGCTACAACACAATTATCAAACAAGTAGACAGTACTAAATTTTTGGGTATTCACTTTGATGAAAAACTAAACTGGAAAGAGCATTGAAATCATTTTTTTGGGCGTGCTTGTTTATTATGAAAACGCCACATGAATGGGCGCCACTACAATCCATTTGGTAAGAAATTTTTTTTTTATTGTTTGTGTGTGGAGAAGAGATGAGAAGACATGCATATATACACTTTGANCCATTTGGTAAGAAATTTTTTTTTTATTGTTTGTGTGTGGAGAAGAGATGAGAAGACATGCATATATACACTTTGAGACACACTTTGATAAATAATGTGTTGTGTGAGATTGATGCGAGGGGTTTCTGCACATACCACACAACATAGAGTGTATTGTATCAAGTGTAAAGTGACACAAGATTNCCATTTGGTAAGAAATTTTTTTTTTATTGTTTGTGTGTGGAGAAGAGATGAGAAGACATGCATATATACACTTTGATAAATAATGTGTTGTGTGTGATTGATGCGAGGGGTTTCTGCACATACCACACAACATAGAGTGTATTGTATCAAGTGTAAAGTGACACAAGATTCCCTCTTACACATCAATAATATTGTCCCTCTCTCTCCAATCAATCTCCACAAATTGGTGAATTGTTGGCTGAGCCCCTCTGGACAGGAGAACCAGGCGTTCCCTACATCCCATACTTACGTCGGAATCAAGTGGGCCTATTCACGCTGACCCACGCGCCTTTTACTGATAAAATCTCGGCGTGAGCATGCTGGTTATTAAGGTAGATTACATGAAATTACGGTGAAAGCGGGTTGTAGGGGACCCGGACCCCGAAACGCCCGAAGGCAGTGCTTGAAATGAAAATGAAAAATATGCAGTAATTACTCTTGCACAAAACTTTACATGACTCTAGGTAAAAACTATACACGGGCTCTGGCCTGCGGCCGCCAGATAGGTAGAACTGCGAAAGTACACAGGTATGCAAAACAATGAAATGCCGGTGTGCAGAAAAGAACAGGTTCCAGTAAGTTACATCAGACTATTGCAGCTAAAGATGATTACGNGATAAGCTTCCCCGGGCGATGCTATTCCCGGGGATGAAGGGGTGGCGTCTCCAGGTGCAGAAAAGAACAGGTTCCAGTAAGTTACATCAGACTATTGCAGCTAAAGATGATTACGTGAAAACACCCGGAGTGTGACGCAGCGCTTGCCGACCCTTGAGACACTCGACTGCGACAGACTCTGGCGGCACGCGGCTTGCCCTGCATTACTTTCTGTTGAACGCTTGCACAACTAAATGGACATGAACCCTTGCATAAAACACAAATAAATAAATACATAATATTGCACTGCACATGAACAAATACAATTTAAATGTGGATGACATGAAATGAAGGTGAACCAACTGAGATGAAAATTACGTGAATTTTCAAATAAACTCAATTAAAGCATTTAAATGCTTATAGAGGCGTCTTTGAGCGTTCACACACCTGGTGTGTCTTTCTTATGATTTTAATTATTTGAACTTAAATTGCCCTATAATGAATGTGTGGCGAGTCTGTCATAACGCACCCACACCCGTGTTGAAGAGGGGAGGGGGGGGGATGAAGTTGGGCGGCACTACTCCGCATTCTCCTGCTCTCGCACCACACTGCATGCGGCACTGCATTGTCCACTGAGGGCACACTGGTGCTGGTTGATGCGGTGGATGTGCGGCACGGCAAACGGTCTGGAAGGCAGGATNCGCACCCACACCCGTGTTGAAGAGGGGAGGGGGGGGGATGAAGTTGGGCGGCACTACTCCGCATTCTCCTGCTCTCGCACCACACTGCATGCGGCACTGCATTGTCCACTGAGGGCACACTGGTGCTGGTTGATGCGGTGGATGTGAGGCATGGCAAACGGTCTGGAAGGCAGGATGCTGTCCTGCGTCAAGTTTTAAACTTTAACTTTGTGTGTTCATGCCGAACATATCCCTTATTCTTAGTACGACGGTGAAGGCACACGATACTGTTTCAGTAGCACTTTACCACAATTGCATTTCTTTCCTAAACAGTTTTAATCTTAGTTTATTTTAAAAATACTGTCTTGAAGTTCACTTCATATTACATATTTGTTTCACTTGGTTATAGTTCGTGGGAAAATTGACCTTCACTAAACTATCCCTCATTTGCCAACTCTAAGAGAGTTGTGAGAGAAAAATGATATATATCTGGGTGTCTCTATCTTCCCACTAGAGTTGAAAATCGCCAAGTGAAGTAATTGGTTATGAGAGCAACAGCTCGATTTCCCCAACGTCTCTAAGGAAGCAATTCATTTTATTAAACGTATTAAAAGTGCTCTGATAATTAACATATCATACTCTGCAAATGATTAAGTCAGCATAATAATTCCATACAACAACAAAATTATATACAACATATCATTTGCCCTTACATTTACAATTATTTACAACAGCGTCAACAAATTTCAACAATATCACTGAGAGTAAAATATGTGTCCAAGTGACATAACGTGTGTGTAACAATGTGTCTTCGGAGAAGAATTCCTGACAAGATACATATAATTTTTTTTTCTAATAAAATGTTCAGGTTACTAAAGGAATGTACGCCTCCAACAATAAGTATGAGGATTACCTTCAAACAGTAAGTACTGATCAACAACTAGTGTGCATGATTTGTGTAGGGCATCACGGTGGTTTTATATGGCGAGTGTAATTAATACGTTGTTCAATCAAATATGCCAATCATTGTTACCTGCAAGCTTGTCCAGCTAGAATATCTACTTTCACTCTCGCATAGGCGTAACATAATACACAATGTCTTCAGTGCCCATTATCAATTTCTAGCCCCCTTTAACATTAACACTCCACTACGCAGAAGTTCCCAAATACTGTCGTAGGTAAATAGCTACATTTTAACTCAGCTCTAGCTGTCGGAATGTATATCACAGTGTGGAGCAGCTTATAGATCCTTTGAGAAGCAAGTGAGCAATCAAAGTCTTGACAAATGCGGTAATGAAACATCTTGACAATTGCAAATATACAGCATACATAAGACTATTTAATAAACAATAACATCATCATAACACTTGATATGTAATTATTAAGCTTAGGGGCTTTTCTGTAAAACAAAAATAATATTCAAGGAAAATTGTATATTTCTACTCCACTAATGATGCAGAACACGAAAATACGAAAGGCATTAACGTACGACTAATTTTTTAATATGTGCCGACCTAGCAGAACCTAACCCCATGATGGGTGAATCACTATTTTACATTTTTAAACTTACCTAGGATTGTAGGGTTTTACACTAAACTACGAATTTAGGATTTTAGGAATTTAAAGGAAACGTAAAAAAACACCAAAAGAATATCAATTTACTCACCGGATATAATTCCTCTGTCAAGGGCCAATTCAACCTTACCTCACTCAACGGAACACCGCGTTCCACAAATCCGGCACATACGCGAATATATCGCACTGAATCCCTAGTTTTCAGCCGAATATAACGCAGAACCCAATAATGCAACTTTTGTTCGTCTAGGACGTTTCGTTCTGAAACGTCGACGTAAACACACCGGTCGAACGGCTCGCACATAACGGAAATTTAAATTTGTTACAGATCTATGAAATGGAAAAAAAATCTTGGTAATTTTCTAGATTAGGGGCTTTTCTGAAAATAATAAAAAAAACTCCAGAAAGTGGTATATTTCGACTCTACTAATAACGTAGAACACGAATATATTGGGGGCATAGCTTTAAAATAAGTACAACATATTTTAAAAAATTGAACAAGTTTGTGAGGTGACTGTTTCTGACAGTTTGTTTACGTTTTGAATGAAACGTTTTATGCCAACAAAAGTTGCATTAACGGGTTCTGCATAGCTTACCTTGTTGATATTCAAGACGGCGTAATGTTAAAATAAGTAGAACATATTTAAAGAAATCGCGAAAGTTGATGTTTACGCCTGTTAACGTCTGCCGCCATTAATAATGGCTACGCATAGCATATTCACGCAATCTGCCGGGCGCATAAGACATCACGAGTCATACGTTAGTATGCATGCAGGCAGCGGTCGTGGTCAGTTCGATGGTGCTTCGTTCGTGATTTAAGACGGAAAAAAAGCAAGCAAGACTACGTTTCTGCGTTATATTAGCCTATTAACGAGTGCTTCTGTATATATATTCGGCTGTAAATGAGTGTTTCAGTGCGTTATATTCGCGTATGTGGTGCTTCGTGAAAACTGTGATTTCATCTAGTGATCTGACGTTGAATGGGCCATTGACAAGAGTATGTACAACCCGCCTACATTGGTGAGTGCATTTATATTATTTGTGTGGGTTTTACGTTCCTTTAAATCCCTAAAATCCTAAATTCGTAGTTTAGTGTGAAACCCACAAATTCTATCCGGTAGCTTAACGTGCAAATGTAGTTATATTACGTAAGTCAAACAAGGCTTTTTCCGGACGTTTATACAGCACAATTTCACATTCTTTCTATACTAACCTTGGAGTATTCGTAGGTAACGCAGAACACGACTATAGTAGCGTCGTTAACGTATGACTAATTGTATAATATGTGCCCACCTAACCGAACAGAACCTAACCCCACGATGGGTGAATCACTATTTTACATTTTTAAACTAACCTAGGATTGTAGCGATTTTAAGTAACCTAGGATTGTAGTTATTTAAAATAACGTAGGATTATAGGGTTCCCATGTAGTCTGTGATTGTAGGGTGTTGATCGGAGATTTTTTTAATATTGTATAATCTTATATTACTGTACAACCTTACAATCCTAGGTTAGTTTAGAGCCGTACAATCCTAGGTTAGTTTAAAAACGTAAAATAGTGATTCACCCATCGTGGAGTTAGGTTCTGTTAGGTTAGGTGGGTACATGTTAGGAAATTCGTCGTACGTTAATGCCCCTAGTATATTCGTGTTCTACGTTATTAGTAGAGTCGAAATATACCACTTTCTGGATTTTTTTTTATTATTTTCAGAAAAGCCCCTAAACTAGAAAATTACCAAAATCTTGTAATTTAGGAAAATAAATGACAAAATTCATATTCCGGATTAATCACTCAGGTATGAAATCTAAGGATTGCAAAATAAAATAATAAATAACTGATTACAATGCTTCCTTCATAACCATAATCAACGGAAATAAACCCTACTTGGATGCAACTTACCTTCCCAGTTCCTTTAGAGCTCTTAGCTTTGCTAATTTTTCTTGGTTCTTCACTCTTCTTTTTCACATTCCCTACAACCTTCATTACTTCAAAAGAATTGTGTACAGGCCTAACGATCACCAACTTGTAATCCAAACAAATACCCCAGCAATACTTAAAAAGTAAACAAATCTAAACCATAGAGTAAGGCCACTGCCGTTCCAAGAGTTAGGAATATATATAATTGTTTGTGGTAATGTGGCTAATAGGAACCTATGGCCAAAAACAAAAATTAGGAGATTGACAAATTGAGGAGAACGAAGGAGAAATAATAGACGGGATCATAAATTCTACTCTTCTCGGTAGAGGCCCATCAACCATGGAGGAAAAGAAAGGCCATGGAACAGGGATAGCAAGAAAAGAGCGGGTTGGACACCGAGGACATCTAACATAATACCAAATTCACCAAATTCATAAGATCAAATAACAATACCGTGCGCAAGTAAACACCGAGCGAGAACGACACAAACTACCCGAGGGTCATAAAAAAGTACTGAAAGATAAGAGACAGGAAAAATCACACGATGCCTACGAAGAGCAGCATACAAACGAGCTTATATCGCCTCCAGTGGAACACTGAAACAAAAGATGGTAATTATCCAGATTAGCGGCTTTAAAAAAACCCCGAAAAGTGGTATATTTCCACTCCACTAATTATGCAGAACACGAATATACTAGGGGCGTTAACGTCCAACTAATTTCGTAATATGTGCCCACTTAAGCTAACAGAACATAACCCGACGATGGGCGAATCACTATTTTACATTTTTTAACAAACCGAGAGCTGTATGGTTTTAAACTCACCTAAGATTGTAGGGTTTTAAACTATCCTAGGATTTTAGGGTGTTAATCTAACCTACGATTTAATTCTAATCTAGGATTTTATTATAACCTAATATTTTATTCTGATCTGGGATTTTAGATTTTAAAGGAACCGTAAAACACACCGAAAGAATGTGAATTAAATCACCTTGGTAAGTAGCTAATACAATTCCTCTGTCCACGACCCATTCAACTGCCGTAATATCTGACCTCAATCCACAAAACTCCATGATCTACTAAAAAAATCCAAGTAACACCCGCCATATAGGCGAATATTATGCACAGAAGCACTCGTTCTTGCACCCTCCATTCTTAAATCACAAGCCTTCTCATGGTCAGATTCGGACGTCACAACTCACGGCCGCAAAAATTCATTCGCGCTGTGTCGCGTCTGAACTTCAACAATTGGCATCTCAACTTCTACGAAAAATTCAGTGACAATGATGTCTAATGACCCCACAGCCAATAAGGTGATGGCACGACGCACATTTGTTCATGTTAATAATGCATTACTTCACCAAAAATCATGGCATCCCACGTAAACAAAGTGGCGAACTGCTCATACTTTTAACTATCTTATTTAATACGTTCTACTTATTTTAACATTACGCCCTACTGAATATTAACAAGGTAAGCTGTGCAGAACCCATTAATGCTACTTTGGTTGGTCTAGGACATTTCCTTCAGAAAAGCTGCTACTCTGGATAATTAACCAAAAGATGAGTCAAATCTGCAATAAGGGCCCCACATACACAGGAAGGATTAGAGACTATATGAAATTTTTACAAATGAGAGTGGGATGCATTATGACCTGAAAGGAGACGAAAATAAGTGACTGGTATACCACAGGAACTACAATGATGATATGTTTGCCAAGAATATGCAAGAAATAATTGTGCATTTAAGGTATTAGAAACCGAAGTATAAGTTTCCCATGTCTGTTTTCAATGCCGAAAAATTTCTCTGGTTAATATGGGATATAAAACCGAAAAATAAAGTAGGGGCATTAAGACATCCTGTAAAACACTCAATTTAGCAAGTTTATCCATCATCTCATTCACCTGAATCCCGACATGCCCTGGTGCCCACAAAAACAGGACAGACACATTTAGTTTATCCAAAAGAACACACTGTTCCCGTATGAACCATATAAGCACTTCCTTATTGGGAGTAGGAGAAGACAAGGCCGTAAATATACTATATAAATCAGATATAATCAGAGGATTTAAGAGTTTGAAAACGTAAACATAGCGTAAAGCCATATATACTGCAAAAGCTTCGGCATAATAAATTGTGGTGGTAGAAGGGAGTTTAAAGAGTCCAGAACATTTATGTAACGCATCAAAATAAGCAGACCCAACACCTTTGACAGTGTTTGAGGCATCAGGGTAAATCAAACTACAGTCGGAATATTCAGTAACTGTAGCCTAAAATTCTTGTTGAATAACAATGGAAGAAATAGATATAGAAGGGGAAAGAAAGAAAGGACAGGGAAAACGAAACGAAACCTCATACTGCAAATGGTGTAACAATTTAGGTGGAGGGTGAACAAAACGTGCCATCGTTAATAGTACTTTCTGTAGAATGTAACAACGGTTGTTAACCTCCTGTACAATACCCTGTACACGAGAATTACGAGTATGCATCCAATGTTTACCTTGCAGCACTCTATAACAGTCGGATAATGCCATAAGGAAATATAAGGAAATATTCCACACGCAAGACCATAATGGGCATAGAAGAGAAAGCGCTAAGAATAAGTCTGAGGCAAATGTTCTGTATAGACTCCAATTTGTTCACCAAAAGGAGTGGCAGCTGACCAGCAATCGGAGTACCATAATCTAAAACACATNCTGTATAGACTCCAATTTGTTCACCAAAAGGAGTGGCAGCTGACCAGCAATCGGAGTACCATAATCTAAAACACATCGAATGGTAGACACATAAAAATAAGGTAAAGCAAAAAAAGCTAGAACCACAGCGATAATGGACGAGAGCCTTTAAAATATTAATTATTTTGCATCATTAGGTAAAAGTGTATTCAAAACGGATAGTCCATCCACCACGGGTCTCTAAAAAGATACCCAAATACTGTTCCTTTGTCACACAGGGAAGAGGATAACCTCTGATGGTTGGAGANCTGTATAGACTCCAATTTGTTCACCAAAAGGAGTGGCAGCTGACCAGCAATCGGAGTACCATAATCTAAAACACATTGAATGGTAGACACATAAAAATAAGGTAAAGCAAAAAAAGCTAGAACCACAGCGATAATGGACGAGAGCCTTTAAAATATTAATTATTTTGCATCATTAGGTAAAAGTGTATTCAAAACGGATAGTCCATCCACTACGGGTCTCTAAAAAGATACCCAAATACTGTTCCTTTGTCACACAGGGAAGAGGATAACCTCTGATGGTTGGAGAAGGAAGTGGTAACTGGAACCATTTACGTGTAAAATACAGGGTGCGACTCTTATCCATAGAAAGAATAAAACCATAATCATCCAACCAAAGTTATAAAGAATCAAGGACCGTATTCAAATAATTACAAGCTTTGTCATAGGAGATACATTCAACCCAAAGCACAATATCATCATCATATTGAATAGAACGAACGTGGGAGCCCAGGGGAAATATGATGTCTTGAGTATATAAGATAAATAGCCTGCGACTAAGAGTACTACCTTGAACCAAAGCATTGGACACCTGACGAACAAAATCTGCTCCATCAGGAACGCTAGGCATATAACGACGAATGCTAAACAAAGAATGGATACATCGTATAAGGGTATCTGGTAATCCAAGTTTAGACATTTTATCATAAATAAATGTAAGATTAAAATTATCAAAGGCCGATTCCAAGTCTAAAAACACAGTACCAAATACATTCTGGTGAGCATAAGCATCCTGAATACGTGATAACAATACAGCAATAGCATCCAGGGTACTAATACCAGAACGAAAACCAAGTTGTTTCGGACGAAGTAAACAATGATATTCTAACCACCAAGTAAATCTATGTTTGACCAATGTCTCAAAGAGTTTCGCCAAACAAGAACGGTTTGCAATCGGACGATAAGACTCTGCTGATAGAGGAGATTTGCCAGGTTTCGAAATCGGGACTGTTTCAAAATCCCTCCACACATCAGGGATACAACCATAAAAGAACACTTTATCAAAGAATTGTGCTAACCAAACGAGTGTGGTGCATGAAAGGTGCTTAATGAGACCTTAAGAGATGTAATCCAAACAAGGTGTGAAATTACCTGCAGTGTACAAACAATAGCTTAATTGCTGAACTGTAAACGCCCGGTAAAAAACCTGATGATCACGTGAAGCCGCATGAGAAACAACAGAAGGAAAACAGAAGGTAGCATTCTCCAGGACGGTATCAGGGGCAATGAGATCCATAAAAGCAGGGACAAGGGAGAAGGAAATATGCTGGGAATGCTGTCCCTCTTTACTAGTGCGAAAGGTTTTTAATTTGCCCCATCATATACGAGAGGGAGAGGGAACTCATGGAGCTGAATTCTAAGCGGCCCAACACAGTGTCCCCCTAAATGCCATAGCTGTCAGATGTCACATTCATTGGTGGAAATACTGAGACAGGTCGCACCATGGTGGCTCGCACTGCGATGCCTGGCATCTCACCCTGTTATGTCACATCAATAGTAATAATGGCGCAAGGCAACAGAATTGAAGGGTGGGAGTTTGTTTAAAGTGTGGTGGAATAAATTAGGCGTGCTTTACATGACCTCAGATCCCCAGTAAAATCATTTGACAATACATATCTTTAAAAGATTTACATGTTGGAGTATGTCTACTCTAAACCCATTTGGCTGTTTGGAGCGTTGCACCTGCTTGCTACACTAATCTCCGTGACTAATGGTTTTCGAGTGGCCGAAACAGTTTGACGAACGTGGCTTAATCACTGTACGACGCAACAAATAAGAAAAACAGGCAGGCCAAATTGGATTATGTGCAACATCTACAATTTCTTCTGACTCAAGACTCCAAGTAACCAAAGGCCGTCGATCGCAGGACCACCATTTTAACTAATGCGGTCTGGGTTATGGCACGGGGCACTTTAATTAATTTACGTGCTTTGGCATTATAAGGTATGGCAACATATCTCCCTCATTCCTGGAACTCCCGAACGTTTAACTTTATTTGCTTTAATAGTTGCGAAAATTCTTTGTCACGTTAATTACCATTGGTCTTCATATCATTAGTAGGATATCTTTTTCTATGGGCTTTCCAATCGATATTGACAAGTGTTTTTTTAAAATGGCGGAGTGATGTTTTGTTGGTGAAAGATGGAAATATTTTAATATTGTGTTCGCGACTGTGTTTTAAGTGAACTGTTTGATCGTGCGGTGTTCCAGAATTGTTGTGTAATATATTTGCGTTGTAACTAGGTATCCTGAGTGTTTATCTTTTCTTGTACTGTTCTTAAAATGGCTTCTAGCAAATTTTTACTGTAGTTTCGTTGTTACTAAAATGCAGTTGATACATGTATAGTGTTTGTTACGTCTATATACGTAATCCAAGAATGTAAGCGATGTTGCTGTACCTTGGTAGTATGTCCGGGCATTAATTTTTGGTCGGGATGCCAACTTTATTTTAATTTTGTGGTTCGAAAATGGTGTCTGTTTTTAAACCTGCTCCTGACGACTGATTCTGTGGTGTGTTTTACAATTGGTTAGGCATTGAATCTGGCAAGAGTCACAGTTTACAGGATACTAGTTTTTATNATTCTGTGGTGTGTTTTACAATTGGTTAGGCATTGAATCTGGCAAGAGTCACAGTTTACAGGATACTAGTTTTTATAATATCCGAGTGCATTGCAGTGGACATGGTAAACATCTTGTGGCTTTCTGCCGTTTGCAGGGGTCTCATTCTGTGGGTACTGTTTCATTTGCTGTATTTATAACTATGTATGTATAACTAGCCAGGTTTTCATGCTCCCGGAACGTCTTCAAAATATATTCAAGAAAACTTTGCCTTGCAAAAGAACTTGATAAATTTGTGAGATGCTTACAAGTGGTAAATTTCTGTAATGTTCATTTACCTACATTATATTTTGTTTATTTATTTCAAATTAAAGTGGCTTTTACATGCACGGGAAAATTTATTGTACATTCAAATCGGCAGGGGAATTATATTTGTATGTGTGGAGAAGGATGAGACATACATACACACTTCGAGAGACACCCTTGACTTACCACACACTGGAGATATGCTTTGATAAATCAATAATAATGTGTGTGTGATTGATGTGAGGAGTTTCTGCATATGCCACACGACATCAAGTGTAAAGTGACACAAGATTCCCTCTTACACATCAATAATATTGTCTCCTCTCTCTCCAATCAATCTACACAATCAAAATAACTCCGTCTGTGTAATTATGCAAATTAGGGGCCTTTCTGAACGAAACGTCCTAGACCAACAAAAGTAGCATTAATGGGTTCTACACAGCTTACCTTGTTCATATTTAGAAGGGGGTCATGTTAAAATAAGTAGAACGTATCAAATAAAATAGTTAAAAATACCAGTAATCCGCCGCTTTGTTTACTGTGGGCATCATGATTTTTGGTTACGTAATGATTCCTGTCATCACCGTATTGGCTCCTGGGTATTGTTACGTCACCATGACACGTTAACGGAGAATTTTTAAATACTTCAGTAGCCATTGCATTTTTGCTGTGATAGGTCGTAACGTCTCAATCTGGTGGATTTAAAACTGAGAAAGCAAAAACGAGTGCTTCTGTGCATTATATTCACCTATGAAAAAGTGCGCAGTGCGTATTATTCTGCTATAAAAGAGTGATTTGATGCGTAATACTCGCGTATGTGGCGTATTAGTTCGTCGAGTGAGGTAAGGTTGAATTGGCCTACCTAGGTGCGTTAATTGATATTCTTTTGGTGTGTTTTACGGTTCATTTAAATCCCTAAAATCCTACATTCGTAGTTTAGTGTAAAACCCTACAATCGTAGGTTAGTGTTAAACCCTACAATCACAAGGTTAGTTTAAAACCCTGATACCTGCCAAATGCTGAAGTTTGGAAGTAGGTATTGAATCTGCTCTGCGGCGTGAAGCGCCAGCACTTGATGCTAGCCCTCAGTGATAGGGCGTAGGAATACGTCGACACTGTTGTCTCTAGGTCCAATTTACTAATAAATTACACTATTTGCGAGTTCACATAATCAAGTTTTATTGTTGCTTGAACAGCTTAACTGGTACATGAACTCACGAGACAAAACTCCCCTCCCCTTTTTCTATGTAGGCTACGTATGGTTTGACGCCGCGATTGGCGTTCGGGGGAGGGGGGGGCAGGATTCTTCACACCTGGTGTAGAACTACTTATGTGACACTGCGGCGCTGTCTTCCCTCGGCTGGCGATTTGGAACTGCTCCAACGCTTGGTGGGGCGTCCCGACGCCTGCTCTCGGAACACCTCCTCCCGGGTCCACTCAGCACTCTTCGTTTAACGAAGTCTNCACCTCCTCCCGGGTCCACTCGGCACTCTTCGTTTAACGAAGTCTGACTGACTTTTCTCGGATTCTTCCCACCGCACGTCCCGCTTGACGGCCTCCGACTGAGGTCGACGTCGTGATGCATTCTCGATCCGGACGCCTCACTTCAGGTCCTCCGACTGGCTGCCTGACTGCTCGATCCGTGACTCACTGATCGACTGACTCGTTCATCGCACTGGCTTCGTCCGGCTCCGACCCGGACGCCTCGCTTCAGGTCCCCCGACTGACTGATGCTTTCCTCCCTCCTTCTCGTGGTTTTGTAGGCTCCATCACCATATTCAACTTCTACCATCTCTGCACTTGTCCGGGGAGCTTTTCGCGTCCCCCCTGAGTCGTAAAACACGTGGCCGCTGCTCCTGTGGTCCGCAGCCGGCCTGGCGTCGCCCCTTGATTCTGGCCTGGAAGTTTATTGTTCCGTTCTGCACGTGCGGGAACTCTTGGGTGCCCTCTTGGTTCGCAGCACGTGTGGTTCTCCTGCCTCTGGATATCGTGTCGCTATATCCCGCCCGCCCGCTAAAAGCTCTCATGGTTTATTGCGGTACAAGCCCGGGACAGGCGCAGCTGGTGGTGGGATCTCGGCTGTGGCCGCGCCCTAGTGCCTTCCGTTGTCTCCGGATGTCGTCTGCACGTGCAAGAACAGTTGCACGTGCAGAAACCTTTGGTAGCACGCCTTTGTAGCTGCGAGGCGCGGTCACGCCCTCCTGGCGTCACTCTTCCTCATCACGTCCGCAAAATCCGTAATCCTTATTGCGGTCGTCCGCCTGCGAGCTTCGCCAGAGCATGTGTTCTGACGAATAAAATATAGGGACGCAGAATGCGTCAACCCTACTATCCTAGGTTAGTTTAAAACTCAACAATGCTAGGTTATGTTTAAAACCCAACAATCCTAGGTTATGTTTAAAACCCTAAAAACCTAGGTTAGTGTAAAACCCTACAATCCTAGGTTAGTTTAAAAATGTAAAATAGTGATTCACCCATCATGGNAAAACCTAGGTTAGTGTAAAACCCTACAATCCTAGGTTAGTTTAAAAATGTAAAATAGTGATTCACCCATCATGGGCACATATTATGAAATTAGTCATACCATAGTATATTCGTGTTCTGCGTAATTGTAGATTGGAAATATACCACCTTTTGCCCCTAAACTGCATAATTACCAAATTAAACAGTTCAGAATTTAACACACTTGCAAAAATCATATTCCCTTAGTCTTAGCAATCCAATAAACATGAGACCTCTCCTGCAGCTGCTCTCTGCTCTATTACGCATTAGAACATATTTCATCACAATATTTGACTTTCAGCCTGGTCGGAGAAGGAAACTAGAGGAGCTAGCAATCCACTGCCCAGATGTTTGTGCAATATTCACATCCTATCACGGCCAGCGCGTGGTCCTAAGAAATACACTTCTAAACTAGAGATAAACATATACAAACTGCTTTTTACATACACTGTGTTCAATTTAACCAAAAATAACATACTTCTGTTAACAGAGGTATGAATAAAACGCTTGTGATACACAACACATTAGGGAACAACCAAACATGTCATTCTTGAGATGATTGTTTGATGGTTTGTTCTAAAAAAGTTTGAAGAAATTGGGGAAAAACTGTACAAAGCCTCTTATCATTCAGCAATTCCAGACTTTGATTATCTATGGTTTGATGTTTTGGGGTAACAGATGCCATAGAAATAAAGTTCTGCCACTGCAAAAGAAATTGACTGGAGAATTATAAATAAGACCCCCTTTAGCAGACACTGAAAGCCATTATTTGTGTTTACAACGTGTTATTAATATTAGAAGTGTATTTTTCCTAATTCATCCCTACAACACTACAAACCAATTTTCCATAGATGTTCCTTATAGTAGATTAAGTAAATGAAGAAACAGTTACGTTATTATGGGGCAGAGACTTTAATAAGTTGAATGTTGAAACAAGACTATTAGATTTAAAGTTTTTAAAGTGAAAGATTATTGGTTAAGCCTTGGATAAATTCAGATTAGGCCTAACTTCTAAGGTTCATAGTTTTCTGGAGAGATGAGGCATAAATAACAGTCAGTGTGATTAATCATCAAAAATACACATGTGATNAAGGTTCATAGTTTTCTGGAGAGATGAGGCATAAATAACAGTCAGTGTGATTAATCATCAAAAATACACATGTGATTAAACAACTTGTTAAATGAAGCATTACCAGGAACAAAAAAATCTCGCATAGTAGTAATTATTTCCAGAGTAAGTCATAAATCACAAATGTTCACATTATAGAATTGAGAATGCACCATACGTGAATGTTGCAACATACGACCAGGCATCCAGTAGATGCTGTCGGCTTAAACAACAAAAGATGTGTGGAATTGTCGATTTTGATGCGTGTGACAACCTCGTAGGATATGGAATATCAAACATGGCAGAGGTCAGTGTCTATCTCCGTTGTGCCAGGCAAGTTTGTTTGAATAGAAGTCGTTATGCCGTCATGGAAAATGTGCCCATTCTGGAATTATTCCTCTGGGTACGCAGATCCCTGAATACTCTTCTAAAACAAATGCTGCCACATTGTGTACACTGCCAATGCATTCCACTACATAACTGAACTGCCATTTCTGTTGTGGAGTGGTGCTCTGCATGTCGGTGTTTGTTTGTTCACGACACACAGAATCGGAGATGAAGCCAGTATGTCGTCGGACGTAGACATGGCGGTGTTGGTAACTTTGTCGTATCAAAACAATTTGTAAAATATTTATTAGGCTGAATATCAAAAGGTGTCCAATTTAATAAGGTCTTTTAAAGCTTTTTTTTTTTTTATAGTAAAGTTGTTGAAGTAAATTTTTGAGTGTTGAATGCATTCCATTTTGTGCAAATATGTTTAAAAGAAATATTTTTTTGTTTTTAATGAATGAAAATGTAAAATATTTTTCCTGAAAATGTGGTAAAAATTTGCTGGAAGCATTAGAGTTAACAGTTAACGTAAGTGTGTGTAATTGTTTTGGCCTGTAACCTGTAGAGTACAATGAGTTGTTTTGTTGTATCATTAACTGCTAGTGTAATCATATCTTGCAAATATATTTTGTGTCGAGAGAGAATTTTGGCAAACTGAATTTAACAAGACAAGTGTTAGTGTTTAATACTATGCAGCTGTTTTTGTTTCACCGTCTCTGTGAATTGGTCAAATGGTGCTGTAACAGTGGCTGCGGTAATCAATTTCCCCGTGTAAATCACTGCGTTGTGCGCCCCATTTGTCACAGCAGTGTTATTTTCCCTGGTATAAAACTTTGGTGGTCAGTTGCGACTGGAATATCCTGCTGACGGTGCTGGGCCAGCCATCTCTTGCTGCTAGGTTGGCAGGCGTGAGCTGCAGGTTGTCTGTGATAGGTCACGAAGTCAGGCGAGGTTCGGACCGGTCACTAGTGGTTGGCAATTTGTGTACGTTGGGGCAGGTGGCACCTCTAATGACGAAGTTCAAGAGAGATAAGAATTGAAACACCCTGGTGACCTAAGAGATGGTTTTCTTACATAGTTGTTAATCTGCAAGCCAGACAGTGAATGTTAGCAAACACGTGATACTGTCGAGCGTTTCTCTATCTGAAAAGTCCAGAGTTTGTCAGTTGCATATCATTAATAGTTAATGTAGAGAAAGGAAAACATTGGTTGGCTCGCTTGCAAGAGGACGACATCAGCAGAATATTCCAGTCGCATTGTTTCTTCTCGTTAATAACCCATTGTTGTATCATGTGTGGAAGAAAACACAAAGAATTGAGATTTATGTGGCGAATTATATCCACATATCTGATATATTTTTCGAATTTGTATGTAATGATTCTCCTTTTCATGTACTGGTGTAAACATAATTATGTGAATTTGAAGTGCAAATTTTTTTTCTTAATGGCATAGTTTAATCTCACATAAATGTATTTAAATCCTTGCTAGGTCATTTTACTGACAATTCAGAACAATTTTTTTTTGTGGGTGTGTGTACTCATTTCAGGAATGCTGATATTTCAATGTGAGTTTGTTGCAAAATGATGTCAGGGCTCAAGCAACATAAGCACGTGTGTATAATATTTCAGACTTATTTTGATACATAAAGTGTTTCATGTGAGAGAGCATTTTTGTTTGAATGTTACTGTATACTGTTAAATTCAGAGAGTAGTCTACTTGTGTGTGTGTGTGCTATAATACACCTCATACTCATTCACAGTGTGGACAAATCGTTCCATGTCAAGTGATCAAACATTTCGGCACTTTTAAACCTCATTTTCTTAGAATTTTTCTAATCTGGCTCACATAATGTAGTACAAAAGTATTAATTTTTAGATTTTTAGTTGAGGTATTTAGGTTTTTATGTGCTGTACATAAATGATCTCTAGTTTTGAAAGTAAGTTATTTTCAAGGTCGCGCACACAACATTTAATCTTTAATATATTTGCAAAAATTTCTCTTCAAAAATTTTCAGAACATTCCCACATAAACTTAACGTATCATCTAAGCAAAATTTTGGCTAATGTAATCATTTTTTTACAATTTTTGAAAATTACCCTTGTGGGTTAGCTGTTGGCTTGATACAGGAATTTTCACAATTTATTTACAAATGTTTAAGAAGCTGTGTTTAGGGCTGTATTTGCAGGTGGCATATTATGGGCAGTTTAAGGTAAAGTGAGCAATTGTATGCACGTTGTGTATTGTTCCAATATATGCAAAATTAGCATTGCTCTAGGCCTTATCACTTTGTTCATACATCAGGCAAGTGAGACAATGGCACTATTGGAAAAGTAAATAATGGCGCCATTTTTCAAAGGTTGATTAACAAATTCCTTACTTAACCATGAACAGCTCGTAAAAGTGTAGTTCAACATGGTATGATAAATATGAATGCGAGCTATGAAATCAACGTGTAAGGCGAAAGAGATTCTGTGAAAACCATAATGATGATCTTGAACCCAAGTGTAAGGTAGGATCTCGGATTACTGTTTTTCAAAATATCATTATATTTTCAAGTTTTATCAATTGCAAAGCAACAGAAATGAAATCATATGGACAAAACATAGTTAATTGGGGTCAAGCGTACATCTCGATACCACTGGTTTGTTTATATGTGTGGCGTAAGTTGATGAAGTCAGGACATTGGCCGAACTGTGTCGCAAATGAACGATAGAAGAAAAAAGAGATCACGTTGAAGCTATTTTCTTAGTTGGCCGTTGTAGTGTACGCTGCCACGAGGACATGGATTTACCGTGGCTATTATAATTTTTGTTTTAATAAGCACACGCACATTGTTTGGCAGTGTAGTATTCATGCAATGTTAAACACTGTAAAAACACACAAAATGAGGTGTATACATTTAAAAACCCATATCAGTAATTTGCAACAGCTGAGTATTTTTGATTTTGTATTTTGCAGAACTGTATATTTCTTCGTATTGAAGGATAGTTAAAAATTTGTCTAGAGTCATCAGCTCGTTCCGTTCATAGAGTAATTAAAGTACTAGTTCCCGTGTGGCATTACAGGTTGGCATAACATGAACATGTTTGGTAAAGATAAGTGTGGAGATATAGTAATCCGCCAAATTGTGACCCGGGCAGAACCCAGATACCCTACTGACCAGACGTACTACCTTGGAAAAGAAGGGGCAAGTGCAACGACCAGGTTTGTCNGGCAGAACCCAGATACCCTACTGACCAGACGTACTACCTTGGAAAAGAAGGGGCAAGTGCAACGACCAGGTTTGTCTTGCACGGAACATGACCGTGATGGCAACATGGCATGCTCTACACAGTGCAAGTTGTTACCCTCGCCTGTAGAAGGGAAAGAGAGTATTCAATGTACAGTGTTTATTTATGAAATAACGTTTCTTTTATAAAAGCTGAGTTAAAGGACAGAGCTTACTTAGTCTGTGAANGTACAGTGTTTATTTATGAAATAACGTTTCTTTTATAAAAGCTGAGTTAAAGGACAGAGCTTACTTAGTCTGTGAAAGAAATATGACATTTTTCTCTCATTTCTTAAGCTGCACAAGTTAAATTTCCAAAATTAAAAGAAATTATGCTCCCTTGATAAAGCTTTTTTTTTTTTTAAATAGATATTTAGGGTAAAATTTGGTGTGGTGTGACCTTGCAAATAATTTTATTTTTAAACTACTGATCTTATATGTTATTGAAAGCTTTGAAAATGGATTTTTATCGCAGCATTCTATTACATTTCTAGTTCGACTAAAAACTAATTTTTTAATTGAATAACAATTGAAAAAAATGGAATTTTTAATTTTCAATGTCTGTAACTTAAAATCTAAAAATATTTTTTCAATCTTTGGTAGTTGATTATGTAAGCCAAATGAGAATAAAATGGAAGAGGGCGTGGTTTTTTTGTTGGATTTCTTGACATGGACAGGCTTAACGCCTGAAATCTGCTTTGATTCTTGAAAGCAGACTTGTATTGACCTGCTGTAGTTATTAATGCTGGAAATGACAGTGAGAGGTAAGTCAACTTGTAATCCATGCATTTTAAAAAACATTTTAAACTACTTATATTTCTGTAATTGTAATGGATTTTTTTAAATATGAATATGCATGGCTCATTAGTAACAGAATCCAGTCTCACACAAATCTATTTGTTATATAATTATCTTTAGTATAGGTTTTCTAGAACACACAGTTTACAAATGTAGACAACTTCTGCATGTTAGCCATATGCTTATCATTTTAATGTAATTTAAAATGGAATTTGTTGGACAGCAGGAATTGGTAAAGGGTAATTGCTTTATTTAAGAATATATATGATCCCAATAAACGCATTCTTTCCAAATGTTAGTAAAGCACAGTGATACAAGAGTTGCTATGCTATGATAGTATTGACATAGGATTTTGCTGGGCAATTTTATCTGCTATAGTAACTGGTCAACATCTTGGACATTGGTTTCCAAAAATAAGGTAACACTTTGCCAGAGTCACAGCTGCACGGTATTTGTTGTTGGTTTTCACTATATTTCTCAACACTGGTATAGGGTGTTCATTGATAACTAAGCACTTTTGAAATCAGCCTTTGGAAATTGTTTACTTCCCCTACCTGCGTGTAATGTAATGTAATGTNTGATAACTAAGCACTTTTGAAATCAGCCTTTGGAAATTGTTTACTTCCCCTACCTGCGTGTAATGTAATGTAATGTAATGTGTCCACTGGCTGGCCTGCGCCCAGTTAAGCTGGCAACGACTGAAGTTTTACGTCTTACGGGTGTTGGATACCAAAAATTAATAATTTCATATTTGTACCAAACATTGTTCAACTTGTATGCATTGCATGTGATTACATTTTCCTAGAATAAAAAAAAATTTACANCTATTTGTACCAAACATTGTTCAACTTGTATGCATTGCATGTGATTACATTTTCCTAGAATAAAAAAAAATTTACACATTATATTTCTTTGGGTATTATGAATACATGTGCAACTTGGTTATTGAATTAATGACATGTTGATTTCTATAAGCATTTCAAATCACACACTTAAATAGCTTCCAGCGCGTTGCACATTGAGGGTTCTCCCTAGTAAAAGTTTGAAATGCCTCAAGCTCGCATCCAACTGTAGGCAGCACTGCGATGGTAATGGGAAATAGCGTAAACAAGCGTTGCATGCATTCTGTTAGCTCAAGATCGTAAGTGGGGATGACTAGAGTCTTAATACAGCAATTTGTTCAGGAAATACAGATGTGGTTTCAACACAGCGCAGAAGACTAAGCGTAGTTAACACGAGTGCTACTTACAGTGGCTTTCACTGACTTTGATACTTGAATTTATAAATTGACAACAAGTTAAAGACTTCCCTTTCTGTCCTGAAAAAAAATTTGAATTAAANTTGATAACTAAGCACTTTTGAAATCAGCCTTTGGAAATTGTTTACTTCCCCTACCTGCGTGTAATGTAATGTAATGTGTCCACTGGCTGGCCTGCGCCCAGTTAAGCTGGCAACGACTGAAGTTTTACGTCTTACGGGTGTTGGATACCAAAAATTAATAATTTCCTATTTGTACCAAACATTGTTCAACTTGTATGCATTGCATGTGATTACATTTTCCTAGAATAAAAAAAAATTTACACATTATATTTCTTTGGGTATTATGAATACATGTGCAACTTGGTTATTGAATTAATGACATGTTGATTTCTATAAGCATTTCAAATCACACACTTAAATAGCTTCCAGCGCGTTGCACATTGAGGGTTCTCCCTAGTAAAAGTTTGAAATGCCTCAAGCTCGCATCCAACTGTAGGCAGCACTGCGATGGTAATGGGAAATAGCGTAAACAAGCGTTGCATGCATTCTGTTAGCTCAAGATCGTAAGTGGGGATGACTAGAGTCTTAATACAGCAATTTGTTCAGGAAATACAGATGTGGTTTCAACACAGCGCAGAAGACTAAGCGTAGTTAACACGAGTGCTACTTACAGTGGCTTTCACTGACTTTGATACTTGAATTTATAAATTGACAACAAGTTAAAGACTTCCCTTTCTGTCCTGAAAAAAAATTTGAATTAAAATATTTCATTTTTTTTTTAATATTAGAATTGACACAATTCCTTCCAATGAGACCCGTATGACAACTAGGGAGACTGTAAGTTCCGCTGGTGTTGGAAATAAACTACCCGGGCTTTCCTCCTCACATTGATTGTTTTCACTTGTAATGTGCACTCCTATACACAACAAAAAGTTGCAGCGTATTTGATTTATGTATACCTGGATTTTTCTGTATGCTATTTACATAATTTTATAGCGATAACTAAAATAAGCCCAGTCTTTCTTACATACACGTAAATCAGTACAGTAGAATGTCTGACGGCAAAACCACCTCCACAGTATGATTGACCACGGGGCCCAACAGATTACAATCCGACCCTGATGCCCAGCAGTTTACGGTGTTTTCATGTATTCTTGTGCTGTTTATTTGAAACACTTCTAACAAAACATATGCTGCTGCTTGTGTGTACCAGGGTTATGTCCAACATTTCAAGTAAAATTTCTTCTTTTACCTACTGCAGTATTGCACACGTAAGTGGTTCCAACTGATTAATTGTCGAAATTGTGTGTGCTTGGCAAAAAAATGTGATTACAAAAAATGCCATCTGTGTTCTGTGGAGGAGTAATGTGCTTTGTGTGCAACATTTGCCACAGATCTTGTGTTACGCTACTTGTTCAAAAGGTTATCGATTGTGGATTTTCTTTGGTGGGGAAATGTGAAACACTGCCTCAGAACAAAATTGAAAATACGTATGCTGTACAACTACTCCTTCGAAAATTGTTGTTCCGGGATGAGGACCATTTTCGTTGGCGCTGGGAAACGCCCACATAGAGAGTTTTGTTGCCTCACGTAACAATAAAAAACATTCAAATGATAGTTATAACGTAATGTTTCATTGTGTCTGAGGAAGTAAAGTAGATAATATTGCCTAGCAGCACTTGGGGAAGAGCATGGGTATCTATATCAGATAATGTCAGGATACGAAGTGGGAGCTCGCTAAAGTTCTGACAGATTCTCTTTGTCCAGGACATAACTGTAGTACTCTGCGTATTTAAGTCTTGGGTGGGTTACTGTCAGCATTTCATCTGGCAGATTGCTGTGTGTGGAGAGAGTGCAAGATTGATTTTGTTGTTGATTCACTTGTACAATGGATTGGTTTTTGGTGGGCAGCAGAGTTGTGCCTGCAGATGTGAACTCGGCAACTACAGGCACTTGTTGCACGCCCTACCAGGTGTGATACAAGCAGCACTCGTTGCACGGTAGACAGTTCCCCCCTAGCCACCATCTGTCGGCAGTTTCGTTGCACGACGGAGGTACTGCCACAACTTGGAGGAGCTCCCTCTTGATTGTTAGCATGTTGGTAGTGTACTAAGTGTCCAGCAAATTTCATTTAGGTGCCATGAGACATAAGTTAATTGTATTTTACGATTTTATTGAAGTCTGTAGAGAATAATGAAGAAAGGGCAATCCTGTAGAATTGTTTTTGCCGACTACTAGAGCAAATATTTTACCAGAGCTACGTGTTTCTGCAGAGCTATTTCTGACACGGTAAATCTTTGTTATCGCGGCACAAGCTAATAAGCTAAATAAATGCACCAATATTGCAAATTAGTTGGTTATGATGATGGCAAAAACCATTATGTAGGATTGCAAAAACCTGAAGACTGCAATTGATGTATTTACAATTGTTTTATGTCCCAGGCCCGTAAACACTCATTTGTTGTCACTAACATTAAGCCGTGAAGTGAAGAGAAGCGACGCAGTCAACTTGAAGCATTCTGACAAGAAATGCTGAGGATACTTTCTGCTTGGATCAAGACCCCGCCTGCAAGTTCACCGTCCGTCGTCGGAGCGATCGTCTTCTCGCCACGGCTGCGGGTTCGAGAGCGACCATGCGTGGTCTTGGCTCTAGATACAGTGACCGTGTTTCCACCTCGTGATTGTCGTGTCATCTCCCGTTACCGTTCTTCCGTTGGGTTTGCATTCCTTGTCGAGGGTTCGTGATCCTCTCCCGTCACTTGCCTGTGGGGGTGCCGAGAGCATGTGGTACAGATGACTGACCGCATGCGTAGTGTAGTCCTTCTCTACGGTAGTTGTAGTGAAGCTTTTCAAATATTTGCAAACAAGGTTGAGAATTTCTGTCTCATCTGCCACATGTATTCATTACGTGCACTGCCAAATCTGACTGAAAAGCTGTTATGGTTCAGTTAATGAGGAAATTCTTATATGGGGTTATGCTTCTGACAATATTTTTTTATTTCCCATAATAGATGATGACAGGGATGTTTTGAAATTGTGAAACAGTATAGAAAGTTTTTCACTTCAGAATGTACCATTAAGAAAGTATTTACAAAGAAAATAAATATATAGTAGCTTAGGTAGGGTGTGATGACCTTTAGAGAAAGTAAAATCTCAAAACAGTTTCATTGAACAGGCTTGGTCTATCTGGACCTTTAATCAACGATTTGTCATGACAGAATACTTGTATGCCATGTGTTCTCAGTACATTACTTAGATGGTAATGTATGAAGGTGATTTCTTTGTGTTCATCTAACTTGAAACTATATAGAAAATTTACGTATTCATAGTATTAGTTAATTTTTAAAGATTTTGTGAAACTAAATTTGAACATTGAAAGACATATCTAAAACGGTTTATAGTTTGTTATTTTGGACTTCATTTATTCAACAAACAACAGAATGCCCAGTGACCGGGGAAAGAAGGAAATCACTGGAATTTTCCTGGTCTGCAGGAATTTTTTCCAGGTATAGGAAATGTGTGTAATTGTTTGGACTTGGTTAAGCTTGTTTGCATGAGATGAAGTAATATCCTGGAAGTAGAACTTTAGCAGGTCTTCAGAAAAGTTGGAAGTAACAGTGAATGGATTGTATTCTGCAGGCGGCTTACATGCTGGATAATGGAAAGTGCCACTCAGTGGCGCAATGAGCTATTGAAAATATTGATATTAGTTATATGGATTATATTTATATTTAAAGTATCATATGATACCACGTTTCAAGGGAAAATGTTGCAACTAGCTAAAATGTGAAATAGAGTTCTTAGCATCCTGTGTTACTTATATGCGCGTGCAGTTGTTTTGTATCTACAAGTATCAATGCTGCACGTGGCCGGCGAACCATCTGTATTGCATTGCATGAAATACATGGTAAAAGAAATAAGTTTTAACTCTGTGTTATAGATATCGCTAGATTACCGCAAATTTAACAATGTTTTATTGTTTTATTAATTTAATTTTTCTAAATTTTTTGTACTTTTCTAGTTGTTAAATTATATTTCATATTATTTAGTTCCAACCACAACAATGAGCAAGAAATGAAAGAAAAGATGACATTCTTGATAGTATTATGAACACGTGTTAATTTATTTACAGTTTTAAAACACAATTGAGCATGAGATTTAGATTTGAATGCTCTCACCTAACACATAATAATCACTTTCACAGGCGTACACTCAGTATACAACGCATAAAAACACATGCACGTGGAAACAAGTAAGAACTCTTTTATTAGTAAACTGCAGCGACTGGCGAAGCGCCATGCTAAGCCCGGATGCCGATGGCGCACCATAGAATAAGTAAGTCGTAGCGTACTGTGCGGCGCTGCACAGGTACGCTCCGCGTCAGCTCAGCGGCATGCTCGTTGCAGGGCACAGTCGCTGCGCCATGGTGCAATTGAGTTGACACTACCCCAACTCAGTGAGGTGCACCTGTGTTAGTGCACCAACACCAGAAATTTCAGTGAGTTACCCATGACTACGGTAAAGTATTTACTAGTATACTGCAACACGGTCTGAGATGTATATCCTCTAAGGACTTCTGTGCTGAGACATTCCATTGCTTGATTTCAGTTCTTCTGCATTTGGATGGCCAGGAGCATTGTCCGGTATGAGTAGGGCCCTTTTAGGGTAAATTGGATCTTCTCATAAATTTTCTTACTCCAGGAATAAACTCCTCTTGAAGCCAGTGTGCGAACACCTCTCTTGTAACCCAAGCCTTCGATTGGTTTGTGTAGAAAACTGGCAAGCAAACATTTTTAAAAGCTCTTGGGTTTTTCGATTTTCCAATAACCATTAAATCAAACTTGTTTTACCCACTCACATTGGCACAAGGCATGAAAGTTATTCTTTCTTTGCTTACTTTTCGCCCTGGTGCAGCGCTTTCTTGTGATGATACTAGGGTTTTCTTTGGCAACATCTTCTAAAAAAGCCCGCTTTCGTCGGCATTATACACTTGATCTGGGTTAAGACCCAGTTCATCAATTTTCTCTTGTAGCAACTGGACAAAGGACTGAACCGCAGATACGTCACTAGATAATTTCTCCCCTGAAACTCATATNCTGAAACTGATAGTAGACGAATCCCAAATCTCTTTTTAAAGCCAGTCACAGTCATCACTAGCACGGAAGTCATCTTTTTTAGTAATTTTCTTGTAGAGTTCACTTGCTTTTGTTTTTAATATTTCCCCAGAAATAGGCGTTTGCTTAGCACCTTGCTGTAGGAACCACGTGTAAAGAGCAGTTTCCATCTTGGGACAATCACCAAGTTTTAATGTTTTACGTTTTTCTGGTCCGCTTTCCATTGTTTTAATGTGCTCCACTATCTTCAATTTCTTCTTTTTTATATCTTGCAAAGTAGTATGTCCGACGTCGTATTCTTTAGGAATCTTGCACATGTTTTCGCCATTATCTAACCTCTTTAAAATTTCCATCTTCTCCCGCAAAGTCAAAGTCTTATGTTTTCTATTACTCGTACCACTCAAAGACATATTGACTGATTAGGCGTATGAAACCACAAATAAACCTAAATAATTAATACAACAGTTACGTAATGTACTTTTGGTGCGTGCGTAGGCGACGACGCTCGCAAGGCCACTGATACTGAGGGAGATGGAATGAAATAGNGTAATGTACTTTTGGTGCGTGCGTAGGCGACGACGCTCGCAAGGCCACTGATACTGAGGGAGATGGAATGAAATAGAATCGTAGGCCAGCGTCCCTTGTTCTAGTGCCGGATTAGCGAGATCGTACTCTACTAGCTAGACATGACAAAATAATGGCTCCCACCATTTTAGCATATAGCATAAAAATGGATAACCACCCTGTCCCCCTCTAGGTGACTTTGTAACAGTCCCACCTTTGTTCTCGTTATGCTAATATTTAGAATATTACAGCCTCGCCGTTGGGCGCCATCTTGTAACAGTCCGCCCATTAGTTACGTTTACATTAATGTAGCCTCACAGGNTTACAGCCTCGCCGTTGGGCGCCATCTTGTAACAGTCCGCCCATTAGTTACGTTTACATTAATGTAGCCTCACAGGGGGGCACCATGTTGTTAACGTTCGGCACTTGTTACTGCCGACTGTTTACGTTGCCACGGCTTGCTCAGAGGTAGAAACACGAGACTCAGTTAATTGAACACTAGTTACTTAAGAAAAAAGTTCCATATTAGTTTGATATATATTTATTTATTTAACATTCTGCAACACAGTTCACAGACGCACAGACGGAGTTTCAGTATGCAGAGTACGAACCTTTACCATTAAATATACTATTGCAGATAACAGTGCCACAGTCGTTTACTTAATGATGTTCTTAAAAAACTGACCCGAAGAAACTTAAAATGCGGCTACCTCCCACACCGGCTGAGAAATGATATATTAAAGTCTAGTTGCCGATGTGGGGGTTCTAGTCCTGCCCGAACGCGGCCTAGGCTAGCATTGCATGATACTTCTCGACTGCGCCGACCTGCCCTCACGGGCGTCGTGAAGTAACTCTCCCTGACGACTGACTTGAATAAGACTGCCCCTAGGGCGAAAGACAGATGCCCTTTTTGTGCTGCCTATCACCCCCCTCTCCTGAGATAACGGCCTCGCCACGCACACTCTCCACAACGTTATCGTAACTGACTGCTCCGCACGAACTAATCCTGCGCCGTCAACAGAAACAAACCTCTCGTACAACAAAAACTTGTTGACGTTGCCTGAAAATGCGCTGGAGGAACTAAAACTGTCGACGCATTCAACATCCAGATAAACTAACCTCTCGTTTCGTATAAAATTTGTTGACTCATTAAAACTGCGCCGAAGGAACTAAAACTTGTCGACGTTGCCTGATCCACAGAAACGAACTAATCTAATTAATGCTGACGTTTCCCCAAAAAACCAAAGTTCAAAACGAAACACCACCGGACTCCTGATAAAACGTAAACACGGCAAACGTCCTCCCGATAACCTACAAACGCACACGTCTGCCGGATAAACTATCACGGGAAACGAGCCACCACGGATTTAAACTTCAGACCCGATAAAAATATTAAGAAGCTTTCCAAAGCTTCATACACATGAAAGAATTTTACACCAGAGTCCCGAAAAATTATGGATATTGCATCATTACAACTTTTACATGCTCTGAGGATGAGAGGCCAGACAGCATTGCAGCGTCCAACATTTTTCAGCGTGCTCACAGTTAATGCAACGAACCTGTAGCGAAAATGACAGCATCTTAATCTCAAGTACAAAACAACTTTTATTTACCTTTGTAAAGATATCTAAACAAATATACCCTTTTTTCTGATGTTAAGAGTGTGTGTATATGTGTTAATATCTGTGCATGCGCGCGCACATACATTTTTAGCATTGTAGTCTATTCACAAATTCGGTCTCCTTCCTCCAATTACATCCACTTGCATGTTGTATTAAAGTTGTTATAACTTCTAGACAGGAGGTTACACAACAGATTAAATATTATATTTTACAACAAAATCCTACTGTCACATTTTGCTTATTCAGTCGCAGGATTGTAAGTAAAATATCAGTGTTTTCCGACTTTGCAACAGCATTGTTACAAAGTTGTTTAGTTTACATTTAAAATGTGGATATATATATATAAGTTCTCGTGGCCTACAAGTAAAGTTTCATTGGAATGTGAAAGTGTAGGGGTTTTTAGCTGTGTTGATGTGATAATGGATTCACCCATAATTTTTTCAATTTTGCTTAAAGCAGGCACATTCATCCTGAAAAAAATCTCCGACTTAAAAAAGTTTTTTATATAAAGCTACGTTATTCTATTTAAAATTTCTATAAAGTTTCACATGTGATATACATTTTCTAAAAATATGTTTTGGGTTTTCTTAGTTGTTATTTGTTAAGAGTGCAGAAAGACCAATATAAGAAACATAAACATTAAATGTATGAAGCTATAGTGATTCATGGTCACTTCCAACTTTTCTGAAGCCCTACTAAAGTTATACTTTCGGTATATTCCTCCGCCTCGTGCAAACAAAGCTTAACCAAGTGTAGAAAATTACACCAAAGGGACACAGCACCACATACAAGTAAAAGTTCAATTGAATAAAAAAGAAGATATTTTTGTCTTAACACAAATGTAACACGCTTGTGAGACACTGTGTATTTAGGAAACGAGCCAAGCACATCATATGCGAGTAATTTTTCAAAGGTTTGATTCAAGAAGTGTGAAGAAACTGCGAACAGACTATAATGTTGTGTGCTGATATTGTAGCCACAAAGGAAACCTCCATTTTAATAGTATGATTAGGACTGATAAGGGCGTGGAAATAACGGAGGATCATTACCTCTTTTTCCCTGCCATAAGTGTTTCCTCATTTACTGATCTTGCTGTTGGTATGGATTAACTTACAGTGAGTTGTGGTTGTGATGATTTTCAAGTTTTGTTAAATTTTTTTTTTGCAGGCACATTAATTTATTTTGAACTTGCAGAATTTGGTAGTGCATGGATCTTGAAAATGTGCAGGGAAACATTCTGCTTTGGCCCACAGAAATTTCCGGAATTAAAATATGATTGCTCTATTTTGTAACTGTGGAGTTACACATAACATTCAATTCTCCTATATAATATATCTCATCGTAATTTTTGGTTCCTGGTACTGTACAAACCTTCATACTCGTTCATCTTTTGGGATTTACCAGTGTGCAAGCATTAGTAGTATATATGTTGTTCTGCTAAATGGGCTTGGCGCTGTATGAATTTTGGTTGTGTTTACCGCAGTATGTCTCTTGATTTGTATGAGATTAGGGCCACAGTATCCTGCATATGTTAGTAATGTTTATGACCACAGTATCCCATAGATTTTGGCAAGGTTTTCATCATAGTATTCCTTGGACATAGTAATGTTGGGCCACTGTAACATGCAAGGTTTTATTTGAAGTCTTCATAGTCCATGAATCCCAAATTTTATGTCCCAAAGTGTTTCAGTATTTGTGTGCCACACCTAATCGGATGCATGAAAGTGTGCGAGGTGGACATTATTAACATATGGATTTGGGTTAATATGCTGGTTGTGTTAAAACATAGATGGTAATTTGCACCCCTGAATTAAGAATGTGAAATGGGACCCATTGATTTGATGCTGTGTCCTATGGTTGTCTGTAATAAGTAGGCCTTTAATCCTTGGATGACTGTAACATGATAGCCTCCATAATTAGATAGCTGACCATAGTATGCCTGCCTCTGCAATTCCATGAATGGACATAACATACAGGTTTTGATAATTCCATTGTTAGTAACATGCAGGTCTGTACAAATCCATGGGAGTTTAGCATGTAGTTCTCCACAAACCCATGAGTTTTGGTAATGTGCGGGGTTTTAAAGTGTAATCTTCTGTGAATGTATGGGTCTCTTTAATGTGCAGGCCTTCATAAACCCATAGGAATTCGTAGATGTTGGTAATATGTGGGTCTCTTGTCAAACTATGGGTTTCAGTAACATGTGGATCTCTGTGGATTCATGGATGTTTATAAATTGTAGATTTCTGTGAACCCATGGGTGCTGGTAATGCTGTGGTCTCCGTGAACCCATTGGGTACTGATAAAGCTCTGGTCTCCGTGAACCCATGGGTGATGGTAACGTGTGGGTCTTCATGAACCTATGGATGTCGGTAACGTGCAGATCTCCGTGAACCCATGGGTGTTGGTAATGTGCAGATGTCCGTGAACCCATGGGTGTTGGTAATGTGCAGATGTCCGTGAACCCATGGGTGTTGGTAACGTGCAGATGTCCGTGAACCCTTGGGTGTACCATTGGGTCTCCATGAATCCATGAGTCTTTGTAATGTGCTGGTCTCCGTAGCCCCACTGGTATTTGTGATGTATGGGTCTCCACGACCCCACAGGTATCTGTGTCTAATGGGTCTTCGTGACCCCATGGGCATCTGTGACTTATGGGTTTTTGTGACCCCATGGGTATTGTTATCATAGGAGTCTGTTACCCCAAGGGTATCACTGACGTATGGGTCTCCGTGACCCCCGGGAATCGGTGACGTATGGGTTTCTGTGACCCACGGGAATCGGTGATGTGTGGGTTTCCGTGACCCCCGAGAATCGGTGACGTATGGGTCTCCGTGACCTTACGGGTGTCTGTGACGTATGGGTCTACGTGACCCTACGGGTGTCGGTGACATATGGGTCTCCGTGACCCTGCGGATGTCTGACGTGTGGGTCTCCGTGACCTCGCGGGTTTCGGTGATGTATGGGTCTCCGTGACCCTACCGGTGTCGGTAACGTATGGGTTTCCGTGACCCCACGGGTGCCGGTGACGTATGAGTCTCATTGACTCCACGCGTATCGGTGACGTATGGGTCTCAGTGACTCCACGCGTATCGGTAACGTATGGGTCTCCGTGACCCCACGCGTATCGGTGACGTATGGGTCTCCGTGACCCCGCGCGTATTGGTGACATATGGAACACGTGACCCCACGGACAACAGTGGCATATGAGTCTCAGTGACTCCACGGGTATCAGTGACGTATAGGTCTCCGTGACCCCCACGAGTACCTTGTTGATGTATGGGTCTCCATGAATTCACTGATATCTGTGATGTATGGGTCTCCATAATTCTGCGGGTATCTGTGATGTATGGGTCTCCATGACCCCGCGGGTGTCGGTGACCCCACTGGTATCTGCAATGTATGTGTCTCCATAACTCCACAGGTATCTGTAATGTATGGGTCTCTGTGACACTATGGGTATGATTGATCTATGGGTCTCCGTGATGGCTCTTGTGTTGACTGGACCCTAATAAACCATGTACTCTGATGAACAAACCCATGGACTCTGCAATAAACAGGCCTTGATAATGCCCTCGGCCTCTGATGAACAGGTCTTGATAAACCCATGGGTTCTGTTATGAGCAGGACTTTGATAAACCCATGGACTCTGTGATGAACAGGGCTTTGATAAACCAGGGGTCTGTGTGATGAACAGGACTTGATAAACCCATGGGCTCTGATTAGTGGGGCTTGATAAAACTATGGGTTCTGTGATAACAGGTTTTGATGAACCCATTGGCTATGTGACAAACATGCCTTGATACACCCACGGGTTCTCTGAATAAAAGTTATTGATAAATTAATGTAGTCTTTGAAGAAATGTCTTCGATTAACCCATAGGGTCTTTGAAGAAATGTCCTTGATAAATCTATGGAGTCTTTGACAAAAGGTCTTTAATTAACCCATGGGCTCTTTGAAGAAAGGTCTTTGATAAACTTGTGTGGTTTTTGGAGAAATACCCTTGATAAACCCATGAGGTATTTGAATAAATGGCCTTGATAAACCCATGTGGTCTTGAAGAAATGCCCTTGGTAAGCCAATGGGCTCTGAAGAAAATCTTCGAAGAAGTATCCTTGATAAATCCATGACCTCTTTGAAGAAAGGTCTTTGATAAACCCATGGACTCTGTGATGAAAAGGCCTTTGATAAACCCATGGGTTGTATGATCTGCAGGCCTTGATTATTACGTTGGCTCTGTGACAAACAGGTCTCAATAAACTCATGGGTTCTTTGAAGAAAAAAAAGGTCCTTGGTATACCCTTTGGGTCTTTGAATAAAGGTCCTTGATAAACTCATGGTCTCTGTGAAGAAAGGTCCAAGATAAACTCATGGGTTCTTTGAAGAAATGTCCTTGATAAACTCATGTTCTGTATGAAGTGCTGGTCTCAAAAACCCATGTGCTTGGTAACACGGTGGTTTTGATAAACCCATGGAGTTTGTGACATGTGGATCTCTATATACGCTTGGGCTATGTGACATGCGAGTGTCAATAAATCCACATACTGTATGATGCACAAGTTTCAATAATCCACGGGTTGTGTATCACAGCGAGCCTTCTTCAACTCGTGTTTATGGTGGCATGTGTTCTTCATGAAATCCATGGTTTTGTGACATGCTGGCTGTAAACTCACTGATTCAGTAACGTGCACATTTGGTGAAACCCTTGGGCCCAGGAAAATGCTGCGTACCTGGTTTAAACAAATAGTTCAGTAACGTGCTGGCCTCAATTGAGCCCACAAGTGTTTGTAATGTGCGGACAATTGTCATTTAAAGCCACCGGGTTAAACAAAATGTAGGCAGGCTGGCTCCTTGGTTCAGAGCTGAATCCAATATACTGCTGATTTGTTGGCGAGACAGAGGCATCAGTAACCCACTTCTCGTAGCCTGCGACCATCACTACGTCCTGCGGGCTCATGTAGACTGCGTACTTGGTGCCCTGGACACCGGGCCTGTAGTCTGTGCTTCGGAACAGGTGGGCATCTTTCTCTCTCAACTTTATACTTACACAACTGAAACATGTGTGCTTCTGCCGTTCACTCTTCCTCAAACTTTGAATTTAATAACTTTTGGTCTTTCGTATCCTCTAGGTTTCTGTAATTGTCAACAATTACAAACATGCGATCCACATCTTTTCTATAGTTTATGGTTTGGTATTGTCATAGTTGTGACTTGTAAGTCTATAGTCTTACTGTCTGTTTTGCCAGCATCTTTGTTACTGTGCTCGTGTAAGTTGTGTCTCAGTTGTGCATGTCTTGTTGCTTGTGTGTACTGCTGAGCAACCTGGTTCCTCGCTCACGTCAGTTTCTCGACATCTGGCACCAGCCTCAAGTGGCTTTGTACCTCTTGCTGTGCAGGTACGACTCGAGGTTGAAGATCGAGAGTGGCGTTATAGGAACTGCCTATATCATACATGTGTTTCCATGGGGATGTGCAGTTCGTAATCTTCTTGCTTTCGTGCAGTGTATCTTTCTGTTCTGTATACGTATTGGTTATTGATCCTGCTTAAGATAAGAAGTTAATATTTATATATATTTGATAGGTTAAGAGTGAAGGACATAATATTTTCGAGCACAAAGTATCCATTGTAAATGGGGGTATTTTAGTTTGAGTACGTATTTCCATTTGTGTAATTGTCAATATGTCTACAGAATTGGGACTGTACGTGTAATTTGCCAAGTGCTTCTTCTTTGGAAATAAGTGTTTTGTCCAGTCTTTGACGAATGCACGGTGATCATAGCAACTGACTTGTGGCAGAAATGTTGTAATAGGTAAAGGGCTGCCAGTTTGTTCTGATCTTGCCAATCTGGTGCAGATACACTTGACCAGAAGCTGCTTTGCATTAGCAAGCATCACGTACAGTGTGAAGTATACTGTGGGGCTGAAAGTGGTTTAGCACGAACCAACTCCTGCATACAATTACTCACCAAAGATGTTAATAATTTAGTCTCTTGTCAGATGTGTCACTTGCTGGGGGGTAATAATGCTGTTTGTTAATTGGCATGCTACTTTCGAGTGTTGTCATGTTTGTTGTGCAGTTGTCTTCATCTTTGAGCTCAAACATCATGTCGGAGAGTTGTAGACGCCTGTCCGTCCTGCAGCTTGGTAGTTGAATTCCTGCTATTGTCACCATGCACGTCTGTTTCAGTTGGAACTGCAGCACAGAACAGAAAACATTTCCTTGTTGAGCTGCCTTGTGGTTAGAATGGCAGTCAACACCAAGCGTGCTGGTTTTGCCTCAGTCTTAACACAAACTGAACTGAAAATTTGCCTGCCTGACCCTATAGTTACTGCCAAGATTATTTGGATGGGACCAGAGGTGGAGCTTTTGTTGAATCAATTTGGGTTTTAACTTGAAAAGATGAATTGGTTAACTTGTCAGTTTGCCCCAGAATCATTTACCAAAGAATAGGCGAATCTTAGTTTTGTATGTGTGAGTTTGTGTGTTTTTTTTTTCAGCCTCCCTGGTGCTGCTTTGATGGGTGAATAGATGTTGCAGTGCTTCAGTTAGTGTATCCGTCACGGTTGTTGTCACACTCAAAATAAGAGGACGCTTACCACTGCTCTATGTGTGCGATATTACATTTCTTAAATTTTGGTAACATTCATTTTTGTGGTTGGTAGGTTGTATGGTTACAGAAGGTGGTATTCACCTTTCCCATTAACTCACTTCTGTTTTCATAAAGTATCAATATCCAGTTGTTTCGAATGTCAGGTCAGTAAACGGTAACATGGGTACTGGCCCCACAAATGATCCTTGGCAAGACAGAATAGACATATATCCATGTAGGACTGTTCCCGAGATGATCTCGCATCGGTCCAGGCAAAAGACTTGAACGATATGCCGTTAACAGTTGCTTGCAAGACGGTGATGTGTACTATTTGAGTTAAGATCAATTCTCTCTATGGTAATTATTTTTGGTGTGTCTTGGTGCAGCTAAAACATACCTTTAGAACATTGCTGTTTAATCAAAATCTCTAGTGTTGGAGAAGGCAGTATTCATTTGATGCTGTCGTGTAGCAGGCAGAAAAGAGGTTATGCTCTTGGGATGCTGTATTTTGCTGTGTGCGAAAGGAAGTAACGTCCTTATTACAGCGTGACTGTTAGTCGTCTTTTATAGTGCTCACTTCTTCTTGACACAGGTTTCGCTTTCAGGTGGATTACTGCAACGTTCAGCTGGTCTCGGCTAACATTTTCTTGTTATGCAAGTGAAGTTGAACTGGGATTTTTCCTATACTTTGATGTTCTATGTTCATGAAATGTGTGGTATTATTTCAGGAGTTACATTGTATGTGTTGCAAGTTACAATCTTGTGGATTAACTGTTTCTCTCTCTGGCAGTCATTTCTAGGGCAGCAAATGAGAATTGTATTTTTCTTACGTGATAATATAATATTGATAATATGAAGTACTGCATTACCTAGTTGTTATCATGAGGAAGTGTGTGTGATGTGTTGGTGCACATGCACTTAGTGGGCGGGTGTTGCAGGCCGAGCCATGTCGTCGTGGGACTCGCGCCGCCGCAGCTCCCAGCCCGGTTCCTCCTCGCGTCTGCGCATGGACTCCTACAGCAATGCCAGTCGCTCCAGCCGCACCAGAGGTAAGCTGCTCCTGCTCTCGCCTCCCCCACCTCTCTACCGTGTCCCGCTACGCTAGCTGACTGGTGCACGTCTCAGCCAAGCTGCACGCGCACAGAGTGCAGTGTTTGCCACACTGTCTTCAGACTTTGTGCGAGTATGGTCTGTGAGCCAGCACTTGTTTCAGGCAGTCATGTGATAATTGCACCGAGTAGGTATAGTCCTTGCTCGACGCAGTCTATTGGAATGTGCCAGTCATTTGACATATTAACTGCTCCATCTTCTTCCCCATGAATAACCTAGTGATAATGAAAGCACTAGTTACAGTTATCTTCAGTTGGTGACAAATTAATGTTGAAGTTGGCAGTGATCTACTGTTTGTGATGAGAAGGGGGGGTTGTGTGTGATAGCAGTGTCGCCCAAGAGACGGGAGCTGGACAATGTGATGAAGAAGGCTCGTCGTGATGGTCCCACTCAGAGTAACTACTGGACCAAGAAGCTGCTCGAGGCAGAGGAGAAGGATCCCAACAGGTATACTCACACCTCCATACACAACATTCCTTCCTACTGAGCTGGTCAAGTGTTTCAGCAATATAGATGTTGGTGACCGTGGTACTGTATTGCAAATTTAACAGCATTGTGGGGTAAGGAGATGTTGCAATGTGTATAGGTAGATAGATATTCCTGTGTGGTATGCAGTACCGCAATACGTCCCTCTCAACTGAACTGCCAAGTCATAGTTTGTAGTATGTCTGTTGTAGGGGGTTTCCACGGATTGTGATAATGTAAGTCTCGATTGTACACAAGTGGAGAGTGGCTTATAGGAAGAAACAACACTTACGTCTTTGTGACTTTTAGTTGATTGTGAACAATCTGGTTTCTGCATGGGAAACAAAGTTGCCACAGATAAAAAATAGATGTGTTGGCTAGAACAAAAGTTTAAGATTGCTTAGTTCCTTAGCCTGATATATTAGTTTCAAATTTGTTGCAATTTTAGTGTAATGGTTTTTTCCTACTATGTGTTACCTGCATGCCTGAACACACAATCCATAAGTTGGGTCACATACACAGTCGAATCACATTGCTACGACCACCTGCTAGAAGTGCCATCTGCAGCGCGTAGCCCATGACATATGGCGTGGGCTGGTGAAGCGGGTATATAATGTGACAGACAGGCTGGCTGTACACAGTGCGCTTCCTGCTGACATGGGTAAGGGAAGCAATTTAACCGAGTTGCAAAAAGGGATGATCATCGGCTTTTGGGCCAAGGGGGCAACTTTTTGGAAACAGCTACGTTTGTGAACTGTTCACGTGCCTCCGTTGTAAAGGTGTATCGTAAGTGGACGAATGGCACCATTGGGAATAACCGTCGTGGAAACTGCGGAGCTCCACGCGCCATTGATGTCTGAGGTGAATGTCGACTATGACGGTGCGTTAAGGCCTCACCGCCCAAATGAACCAGGGGGCATCCAGACATGTCTACAGCAACAGTTCAGCGAACCCTTCTGCGAATGGGGCTCCGGAGTAGACGGAGGGTTACTGCACTCATGCTGACACAGGTACATCGACAAAAACGACTGGAATTTGCTCGACAGTATGGCAACTGGATCGCTGCTGATTGGAGACTGGCAACCTTCTCCGACGAGTCACGTTTTGAGCTGCATAGAACAGTTGGACACCCTGCATCCACTGCTGGACGAACACAAGGCGATGGGGGCAGTGTTATAGTATGAGGAATGTTCTCATGGTATTCTCTAGGTCCCATCATCCTTGTGGAAGGCCCTCTTTATCAATTTGGTTGTGAATCCATCCTCGGCGATCACATCCAACCGTACGTGATGATTATTTCCTCTGGGAGGTTGGGATCTTCCAGCATGGTAATGCGCCTTGCCACACGGCTAGAAGTGTCTGCACGTGAAGAGAACGATCAAGAATTCAAAGTTCTTCCCTGGCCCCCAAACAGCCCTGATCTCAATCCAATTAAACATCTGTGGGAGCACCTCGATCGTCGTGTTCGCCGTCTGTCTCCTCCGACACGCACCCTTCAACAGTTGTGGGATGCACTGCAGACAGCATGGCTCCAGATACCCGTGGAGACCTATCAGCACCTGACTGAGCGAAGGGCAGTTTCTCTGGATACTAGCAGGTGGTCATAATAATGTAATTAGATTCTGTATTGTTCAATATCAGATAAGCAGGTAGAGAAGTACTTTGGATTGTTTGGTTTTAGAAAAGACATGAAATAACCATGTTTCTCCGGGATTACGTAAACTCTTCAGGACAAAATTTCACTTCTGCCGATGTACAAGTCATCTGACGGAATCGGCTCGTTCGTGGTCGACCAGTACACTCGTCTTCCTCCAAACTCTCTCCCTCTGCACAAAACGTTGGTGCCATTCACATACAGCACTGCGGCTCGTAGAATTTTTGCCATACACTTGTTCCATCATCTGAAATGTTGTGCTAGTGGATTTTGCTAATTTTTGGCAGGACTTGATGTTAGCTCAATGCTCAAACTATGACATTTTCATGTTCAACCGCCCGTATTCATATACCCTTCACACCTGGGACCGTTGTTCTGCCCACACTGTACTATATGCACGCAACTGCTTGAGGTGCAATCTGTCTGCAGTAGTGCAGCACAGCGACACTGTACAGTCGGTCCACAGAGTTATTGACCGTTACCTTGGTGCTTGGCGTCCTACACTTGGAGGTGCTAGTCCACAAACGTAAACACATCTGTTAATTACCGGGGCAATAAATGTATGGACGCGCTGAAAACTCTTGTAAGTGAACTTGCAAAAATGGTGACGAGCTGCCTTTAATAATTACAGATAATATTTAAAAATTCAGCAATTACTGCGACACCCACATGTAGAATATTTTTAGGTTATACTCTCAAAAATATTTTCTTTATTGATTAAATTAGTTGAAACTACAAACCTTTAAAACTGTAAAATTGTGATATCATCTTCTTTACACAAAAATGTTTCAGTCATTGTTCACATCAACAAGTATCGAACAAACCATGCGCGCAAACCATAAAAATTAATGGTATGCATGCAGGTCATTTTGTGTCAATAAAAAAAACCGGACCGGACCGGGCCTTTGTATTATACGTGAGCCTTTTCTCGCCAAGCAAATTTCGCAAAGTGGTACAAAAACACCAGTCAATCTAAGTGTACATATTTCCCATATCCTTCTGAAAACAGCAGAGTTTCTAAAACTTTCTAAACTTCATTTTTAATGTGATAAACCATCTTTTTCAACTCTGCTTGTTGCACACAGTTAAGTTGATGAGGGAGAGGTACGTGTGTATATGTATGAATCGCTAACCGCAGAAAGGTATCAAGTCCCACATTTGTGCATTTGGTTTTGTTTGCCTATAATGGTTGTAAGAAAGGTAATGCATCGTTTACAATAAAAGGGAAACATGTCTGCCCATTGGTATCGGTTTGGCATCGTGTCCAATTGTTAGTTTACTGCAGATAGGGATCGTGCCCAGGACTTGTTCCTTATCTCCAGTAAACATAACGTTGATGATGGCGCTATGTTTCCAAACTACTCTCTTCTGTTTGACAGTGAAGTTAGTTGCTGGATGTCCTGATGGCCTACGTTCTACAAAGAACTTGCTTAAGCAATCATTCTTATGGTAGACATCTCCCTAAAAAATCAAGAAAAGGTCTTTTACTATTTAAAAATACAGTGAGATGTCCTTTTCATCTGAAGAACCGCAGCAAGTTACATTTAACATGAATATTGCAGGGCTAACGGTGGACACTTTTACGTTAAGAAACTCCGCAAAACCATTTGAACTACCTTCAAAACAAGCCTACACATCTGTATTGCCCATCAACGAGAATCAGATAATATCAAGACAACTGTGGTTTATATCCCTCAGGACAAGAGTCACTTTTGGAATTAAATAACATCATGGCCAATAACGACGACTTTACGCGATGAAGTAGAAGACAACTGAGTCGCCTATCATTCAGAAATATCTAATATTATTTGGAAATGTCAAATCAATTTTGTTTTTACAGGAAATTATTTAGTTTGAGTGTAAATAAAATTATTTCATCATGTTACTCAAGCACTGTTTCAATTTAAAACCCAGTTTACTACATAAATGGAATATGTCCAATATTGCAAAACAATTACTGTGTTTTTCTCGGACTTCACATAACAATGTGGACATGTTGCCTTTCTGCGGTTAGCGGGGTGTGTGTGTGTGTGCGTGCGTGTGCACGTGTGTGTGTGTGCGCGCCTGTGTGTATATATATAGTCAACACATCAGTGATTCAGCACAGCTGTAGGTGTTAGGTGAATAGTTTGTTCTTTAAGTAACAAATTAGGTTCATATGTAATTTATTTTTAAAATGTACTTTGGCAAAAGAACATTGGAGGGGGGAGGGGGGGATTGGTCTGTGGTTATTAATATTTTGAATGTGGCTTTTTCTTTAAATTGTTATAACTACGACCTCCTCTAGTATTGGGTATTCTCCTTTTTGAATTCATTTACCAAAAATATGAGTTAATATAGAAAAAATGAATGTTGAACCATCTTTAACTATAAAGCTGTGGGTATTATCATTTGCAGATTTTTGAAACCTCCGAGTAATTCCCAGAGGATAGACAATGGTTGTGTTGATCTGGGAGGGGGGTGGCGTTGTTGGTATTACTCTAGTTTGCAAAGTATTGTATCAGCTGATGAATTGCTGCGGGATGTATGTTGTTATGTTGGTGGTATTGATAATGACTGTGGTACTCAGAACTAATGGTGAGAGAGAGAGAAGAGACTTGGGCGGCTCTCAACGTTGAGGTCTTGAGAGTCATGAGGGTGAAGCGAGGCGAGTGTGGAGCAGTGCCGGAATGCAAGATCTAGGGAATTGAAAGTTCCCCAGGAAAACTCGCTGACCAGTGGCATCATCCAGCACGATTCCCGCATGCAACAGTTGGGGGGCGATCCCGCCGGGAATCGTACCCGGTTCGCCTTGGTTGGAGGCGAGCAGTCTAACCACTACATAGTCGTGGCCTCTTCGGAACTAAAAGCTGTAATTTAAAACTTCAGTTATACATAACACATTTAAAAGCAATATGCAATTTATTTTTTATTGTTTGCTTTTAGTGAATTGGCTTTAAAAACATGTTTAGCAATTATGACAGAGCATGGAGACACTTAACGACCAGTGTTACGTTTCCAGTCTGGTGAACGCCGTTGTGCATGTGGTTTTTTTCAATGTGTTTATACGAGTACTTTTGTTGGTATTGTCGGATTATTTTATCAATAGTTAATAAATATTTTTCTTCTATTCTTCAAGTGTAGTTGTAAGTACTGTTTTAATGTGTTGTGTGAGTGAAATATAATGTTATTCGGCGCGTGTTTACCGCTGCATTAAATGTTTGTTCCTCCATTTCACAACCGGCGTCCACCAGGAAGCAACACAAATAAATGTAATGTACAAATAAATATAATTTGCGTTTGTAAGTTTAAGTTTGTTGGTTTCAGGAAACGGGAGAAGTGATGATTTCACTGAATGATTCTGCAGACAAGTTGTTTTGTGTCAGTGATGGACAAACGTGTTTTTAGTGATGTAATGGTGCATGGTTTTTCATCTAAAAACACATAAGTTAGCATGTTTTATGAATAATGTATTTCTAAACAGTTCATTTCACGTTTGAAATGTACGTGGCCCAAAAAAGCAGCATTTTCAACTCTTTAGTTTCTATATCGTAAATCCGACGAGTGTAAGGTTATCTTCCGTCAAAGTGTGTATTTATTGCTGCGTCTGTATGAATGACGACGTTTGTATCACTTTCTGATTTTTCATCGACGTTAAAACTTTCAAAATTATAATAATTTGAATGTTATTTCCGTACGAGCAAGATTTTCCACCGCTCCATCAAAACAATGTGGAATTCGAAATGGCACTCATAAAAAGAACCGCAAAACAATGCAGTCTCATAAAAGACGTTAAACTAAAACCCCATCTCCCCTTCCACCACTTGTTTCCTTTTTATCCTCAAAATAAAGAAAACAGAGCCCCAGTAAACTTACTTGAGAGTTACAAAATATTAAACAGCTTGAAATGCCAACCTACTTATAATTTATTACTGGATGGAAATTAGGTAACGTCAGTCTTTCAGTGCCTGCCATGACAGGAAACATGAGGGTCATGGAAGTATGCATTGGTCTCGTGTAACATTTGTTTGCAAACGTCGTATTCCTCACTGACAACAGCTGTGTTTAAGGAGTGTAATTACTGGCTCAGAAAATTAGATTATATAAATGCTATTTTGGGAACATTTAGGGGAATGGTTTTGTCAATACAGTCAACTCTTGTTTCTAAGAACCTGGGAATAGCGAACCTCGTGAAATAACAACCCTTTTTTTAAAGAACCCTCGAAAAAAATTAATTTTAATGTTTTTTGAATAACGACCCCTTCGAAATAAGAACTCTTTTTATNTTTTGAATAACGACCCCTTCGAAATAAGAACTCTTTTTATGGGAACCATGAAAGGTCGTTGAATGGAGAGTTGACTGTATATTCTTGGATAGTTTTGCTTTAGTTTGTCATTTGTGCAATTGAGTCCAGTTATTTGTATAAATTGGTCCAGTCAACTGCACAGACAAACATTTGCTATGTAATTGTGTAAGGTTTGACAGTAATTTTCCATAGTGATGTTGTAAAAATGTTTTATGGGGCTCTGCTTTGATAAATCTCTCAACAAGATGTTCACATTGCAGTGCAGTGGTTGATACGTCTTGGGCAGCATGTATTGTTTGTAGGGCAGCCCTTGAGCGACAGTTGTCAAGGTTCTCAACGCTGTATTCTTCTGAAAGTTTTGTTTAGTCTTCATAGTTGGTGATACAGTTGAGTGTGCGTGAGGGACGTGTGTAGCGAGTAGTGAACGTACTGTAGTGCTAGATGATAGATAGTGTCGCGGTGTTGCGAGCGTGCTGTGTCACCAAGCCCTCTGGCACGCAGCGCTGCTGTATTGGCCAGGTGGCGGCACAGCGGCTTCAAGGAGCTCTACGGCGGAGGAACGTCTTCCCCTGTTGGCTCCCGCTCCAGCTACCGCCGCTCACGTTCGCGCTCGCGCAGTCGTGTGGTGCGCAGGAGTCGCTCCCGCATACGCTCCCCTGTGGCCGTGAGTCGCCCGCGCTCCAGGGAGCGTGCACGTGAAAGGGAGCGGGAACGCAGGCCTCATACTCCTCAGCCCCAAGCACAGAAGGTGAGCTTTTCTTTTCATCTTCCTTACTTTGTTTTCAACTTTGACCTTTTTAGTATTTTTTTCTCACTTTGGAATTAAAATAGAATGTGATTATTGTTAGAGGGTTTGTTGTGCTAAGGTTTTATGGTTGTGATTTCAGGATTTTACATAGTTGTTAAAATCTGTAGGTGTTGTCACGTCAGGAGCGAGTGGTGGTGTTTCCAACTGCAGACATAAACAAAGCCATCTGCTGTCTCCTGTTATGTCATACCCGTGTTTGAAAAGTTCAATGCTGCTTTATAATCGTAAGGTCCATTTATGCGTGTACTGAGTGAGGAACATGTAACGTCATGTACTCTAAGTAATTAGGGCAGTGCCTGTTCTTGACATCAAGTACGATGTTGCTGCAAACCGGAAAGCTGATAATGATCTCATGGCTGGTGGTAGTGCAGCCAAATTATGAATGGATTGAAAGCTGCAGATAAAATCAAGTTCTATGCATCAGTGAGAAATGTTTCTAATTATCTTGTGATTACATAGTTGTCATGTTTCTCTTAGATAATGATGTTTTGAAGCACGCAGAAGCAGCTGGTTTAAAGAATAACGAAAGTGCTTCATTTTCATCTGTACATTTTGTTATGTTGCCTTCAATGCTCCTGTGGAAGGAAAACGGAACATTGGAAGGACGTCCTGGGGGTGACTGTTGTTCCTTGTGTATCTCAGGAAACAGGTATAAAACTGGTTGGTGTGTTTATTAAGGGTGAGCAGTTTAATTGAAGTGGGGGGCCCTGGGACACTAGGTATTGATTGATATGGTCGCAGAATTTGGAGATTGGGTCTTCCCTTAGGTGTTTGTAGGTGGATGTGTCCTTGAGTTGGTTTTCTGCTTTAAGAATGTAGTCTGTTTTGTTGAGAATCACTGTGGTTGTGCATCACATGAGAACTACCATGTAAGTTAATGACAGTGGCATTGCAACCCCCTTGCTTTATTATTGCTTAAGGTGGAAAGTAGGCCGCTAGGTTACCAAAAATATATAAAAGGACAGGAATTCAAGTACGCACAGTAAAGTTTTAATGCAGATTTATAAACCTTTAAAATTCCCAGACATCTAGTAAAATTCCTGTACATTTCCAGCAGCATTTCTATCTCGTACAGTTCTCACTTTCCCTGAATTTCCAGATTGCTGAACATACAGTGCAGAGCTTCTGTGTGGCCAGAGCCCTTCACCGCCCTCCTCCTGCCCTTCACCGCCCTCCTCCTGCCCTTCACCGCCCTCCTCCTGCCCTTCACCGCCCTCCTCCTGCCCTTCACCGCCCTCCTCCTGCCCGCATAATGCATTTCTAAGCTTGCATGTCCTAAGCTTCATACGCAATCTCTGACTCAAGCACTTTTTTGACAACCTCCCTACGCCGAGTCATAACAGTAGTTCCATTGATCCAGCCCTGACCGAGTTTGCACCCCCACCCACTTGGGTCCCTCCCCCTTTACCAAAATCACATCCCCTTGAGCAGATTATCACATACATCCTGGTCAACATTGCATACCCTGATTTTGCCACCTCATTAACAAACAAACTATAGCAACATATCCTCTTCAGAAAGAAAATCCATAAAAATCTTCAAAACAACCAAGACATAATGATACTGCTGGCCGACAAAAGCAAAACTCGCCTTTGCTGGTTTGCAGTGTTTGACTTTCGGACACGTTTTATGATAGTAATGTAACATTAATTTGGCTTTGTTTTTGGATTTCAAGGTCAGATCGCATTTCAAACTAACTATTGTTACTGGGCGACTTATGGCATGTTAATTGAATCACAATTTTATTAATGTTTTCTGATTAGTAATTTATGNACTATTGTTACTGGGCGACTTATGGCATGTTAATTGAATCACAATTTTATTAATGTTTTCTGATTAGTAATTTATGATCCCAACTTACAAGAGCATCCATTCACGCACAGTACGTGCATAGTTCCACTTGGGTGCATTTAAAATTTATGAAACAGAAAATGTACATTTTCAACAAAAGCGCTAGTTTTCCCAAAAGAAGCTGCTAAAAATTGAATTTGTGCTGAAAATTATGCAATGCTAAGTTTCAGTGGATTCTGCAGAAAGTAGTCGGTGGTCAGCAGTTGGCAAGATTGAAAGCAGTTGTGGAGGACTGAAATATGACAGAATTGCATACGTCATGCTGTCGGTAATACCTCGCAGCAATGCAGAATGTGATAGGTTGTTCAGTTCTGTTAAAAAAAAAAATATAACTGCTCTTAGGTTTTTTATGTTGGACAAAGTTCTAAACAGCATAATGTTGGCTAAATCTGGTGGTTGAAAATACTACGAACAAGATTTTGATGTCATTTTGGTGAAAGTTGCAAAATCGGCTATGAGTACTTCATTGCAGAAGTAACACTTATAAGAGGACAAGACTTATAAGTATTTATGTTTTGTTTATTTTTAAGAAAAGAACTTTGATTAACAAGATAAATAATTATCGCTGTATTCTAAATTTCGACCAAAGTGTGGTTTTATGGATGGTTTTTTACGTTTGGTACCCATTATATGCAGAAATTATCAATGTCTGAGAAATTGTACTATTTTTAGTTTTCAAAACTTTGCAGCTATGCTTATAATAAGATACCTTGTGTAAAATATTGTTTGGGAGAGATTTTTTTTTTTTTGTATATATCTCAGGGGCAAACCAAGGATATATGGAGGGCCCCACTTTTACGGTAAATAAAATGAGCTGATTTTGTCATCAAAATTTCACCATTTTGTCAAAAAAATATTTTCATTTCGTCAAATAAATGTTATAGCAAAGAAATGCAAGCATTATTATTAGAATTAACAATTTCACTCAAACTGAGTGGAGTTGGTTATTAATTCTTTCATTCACTACATATTTAAGTGGAAATCATTCAAAAATATTTAACGATGAGGATGAAAGGACAACCTTACAAGAGCAATGAGAGCACACATTGTCACACCACAGTAATTTTTGTGCGATAAATCTTGTATTTTATCGAGACTTTAAAACTGCCCAAGAACATTCACTAACGTTTGAGTTTCAGAAGATTTTTACATCACCCACATAGGCGGCTTTTGTTCATTTGTGGATAACCGTATTCTAATTAAATCTCGTTCAGTTCAATATTACTCTATCACACATCCACAACCTCACTACAAAATACTAGTAAATATTTTATTATTGATACAATAATAAAAATACTTCTTACATAGTAAAAATGTTTTTACAAAGAATTAGCAGCAACCTACTTGTTTTCTTGGCAATATGAAAATTACACAAATTTGCTTCCAATGCAGTTGTCTTATTGTTATTTGTATGTCCTCCACTATCACTAAATCACTCTGCATATGGCACGGCAGTGTTTAAGCACGCGTCTTAATGTTTGTGTGAGTTTTCGTGGTAAAAGAAGCTCGCATCGTGGTTTGTTAGATACACTTACACATGTTTCGCGAATACAGTAGTTATTACCAAAATTCATGAATAAACATAAATTCTCAATATTTCACATTATTTTGTGGTTTGTGAAAATTTCTAGGCCCTAGATATACGTATTTTCTCGAGTTCAATATTTGGTGAAATGGAAGTCTAAACCAACCTATGGTTTTTTTTATTGAAAGTACCATAAGATGGGGTGAAGTTGGCCACAAAATCAAAAAAAGTTATTTTGCATTGTTCTGATATGTAGGATGTTATATTGAATATTTATTTTTTTCAGAATATTGTAGTTGACCAATTGGGGGATACAAAACAAGTGTTATAAAATTGAATAACCCAAAAAAAAGTTGTAGTAAAATTATTTATTGTAATGATTAAATTTGTTTAAAGGGTAGTAGTTTGGAACTTTTAAAATTCTTCAAACTTGGAAAAGAACTAATCCGAAAGCATCAGCAGTTGACAGATCTTTATTTCCGAAGCTGCTGAAGGAACTGTTTGAAACAAAGGGTCCAACAATGGACAAAAATATCCAAAGTGTATTTTTGTCTTGTGGTTTGGTTTTACTCTGTAAGAGGAAACTTCTCAAGAAGATACGCAAGACTCTAACTGAGCTAACAGATGGATGTGAAGCAAGAAATGCATCACTTGTAAGCGAGTGATTGCTTGAATTGCTGCAGTCTCAACGGAAGCAGTCTTTGAGAAGACAGACCAGCAAGTACCCCAGAAGCTGACGTGGTACAAAGAGACTACATGTTTGAGGACATGCAAGTAGAAAGGCAGGATAAAACTTCAAGAAGTGCGCACAGTTACTAAGTAAGTGAAGTTAATGCCAAAAGATCAGTTGACATGATGTGTGTAAAATACACCACAAAGAAAGGCAACATCAAAGTTTATTTTGGGGAAATTGTTGCAGTTGGTAATGCTCTTGAAGAATTTGATATTAAGTTTCTATGTTCGATCGACGACTCTAAGAGGTGCTTTCGGTTCAAAGACGGTGGCAGGGACAATGTACCCTTCAGTGAAGTTATACTTGACAGTGTACCTTCTTTTAAAGCTTATATACCAGAAGAAGATATCATTTTGATATGCCAATCAGTGTCATAGAATAGGCAACTTTCAAAAAGGCTCTATACTATACATACTTTCAATTTGTTCCTTTTCATGGATGTTTATTGATTACTGGTATTCTTAACAGTTATTAGTTGTAATTTTTGTGAACCAATCTAACCCAAAATTTGTAAAAAGGTGATTTTCAGTCCAACTTCACCCCAAACACGTTCTCAAGCTAACTTTTTTTTACTTTTCTTTGAAAATGTTTTTTTCGGGACTGTGATAATAAATGTGTAGTGTCTGAAAACATTGTTACTAGATATAAGATAGGTGTATGAATTTTTTCTCATTTATAAAATTTTATTTACCAGTAACACTGTCTTTTAATGCCAAAATCTGGCTAACTTCACCCCATATTATGGTAGTAATTTACATTTACGGTGACTTGGTGAGAAATGTGTGGTGTAGGTCCACACCAACCATATAGTTGTGTAAATTGTAGAAGTTACACAACCACACATGCAGTTCAACAACCAACTGAACGTACATGCATTTTATACTGGTGGGAGAGGGGGAAGTTTTATCATTGTTGTGCATACAAAAATGTTCAAGACATAATACCTTATGGCATATTAGAATTGATTCAACAAGGAGACAAATATATTCTACTTTCTTTAGAAAGCAGCCCTTATGCATCCTCCCCTCATCCTTGCTGATACTGCCATGTGCAGGAAGCGTTGTGTGTACAGTATTCCCATTCCATGGTAATTATTTCATTGTGTGTATTATCACGTAATTGCTGTTAGTGTACTGATGAAATGAAATTGGTAGCTGGCAAAGTGGAACAGACTGAGAGAGGTAGCGGGAGAGATCGTTGCAGTGTTGTTGTAAACGCAGGTGCAGTCGCCGCCGCGCGGTGGCCGCCCCTTGGCGCGCCGCCCCTCCCGCATCGCCTCCCTGTCGGGCAGCTCTCGTTCCCTCAGCAGCTGCAGCGATGAGTCCTGCTCCGTCTGCTCTCCCAAGACCAACAAGAAGGTGTTGCCTGTTCCCAAGTACCACTCCAGGTACGTTCTCAGCCTTGCCTTGCTTGCAGGCCATTACAGTCTGGGTTTGAATCCCACCTAAGCAATGTGTCCATGACCAATGCAGTTTCCTTGTGCTTGTTAAGTTGCCAGTTGACAGTGCCATTTCATTCATTCTCAAACTTAATCATTTTACAATGCTGCAAACATACATTACAGAAACTCATTTGTTCTAAAATACATTTCCATTTGATTGATAATTTTTTATTCTTCAGTATTAAGATAGGTAGGTGTTTTAATGAAGAGGCAAATTTCATAATAATTTCTACCCAAGTTTTTTTCCTCGATTTATTTTTGTGCTGCTCCAAATCAAATTTTTACCAGAATTTTAATTTTAGGTTATTAATAAGAGACTAGCATGTCCTCTCAGAAATGTACTCTCATAAACATCAGTTCTGTCAGAAAGATAAACCTGCGAATATACGTAAAAGGAACGTCACCACCTAACAGAAGTACAGTAGAACCTCACTGATGGCCTCTCGTGCTTTCCAGAAATAACGTTGCTATGACAGGTCGCTCACTGTAGGTATTTTGGGAAAGTTTGGTGCAATTTTGACATCCCAGGGCGTATACGTCAAAATTTGAAATTTTCTTTTTGTTAAGTGCGTGTTCAGTCATCTCTAGCATGAAAAGACACATTTTTGAAAATAGATATAAATTTATTTTCATACGCAGATGTCTTCTGAAAACAAATTATATCCGAGAGGTGTATACTTAGCCTTACCTTGTCTCCCAAAATGTAAAAAACATCGAGCGGCGCGAGGATTCACCAAGCATTGTAATTCCTTGTTCAACTGTCAACATGATTTTTGTGTGGAATATTAATTTAATTATATAGTGAGATGTCTTTCGAATAAAATAATACCACAGAAAGTTACACGCAACCTCCTTTGTCGTCAATTGATTACATAAATGGTAACATTGGAGACAACATACTTTTCAGCAAGCGAAAATTCTATTTTTGATGGCCTTGTGCACATAAACCAGAGAATATTTCAACAAAACATTAATTTATGGTATTAAACAGACATCCTCCAAATAAAATGATACCACATAAAGTTATATGCTACTTCCCTTGTTGGCAATCAATTTCAAAAATTGTAAAATTAGCGACAAATCATTTTTTGCCAAGCGAGAATTCCATTTTTATGGCCCCTTGCAAAAAAACAAAACAGTAATTTATATTAATAAACAGATCTCTTTTGAATTCAATGATGCCACTTAAATGTACCTATATGCGACCTTCGCCACCAATCAATTACAAAAACGTTAATATTGGAGACTGCATACTTTTCTGCAAGCAAAAATTCCATTTTTGATAGTCTCTTGCGGAAATACTAGAAGTTATTTCAATTTTAACAGTGATTTATGGTAACAAACCAACGTCTTCTGAATAAAATGACACCACAGAAAAGTATCTGCAACCTCCTCTGTCGCCAATCAGTTCCAGCCAAGATAAAGTTATATTTTTAATGGCTTTTAGCAAAATAACATGCTATTTCAGAAAAACATTAATAAACAGACGTCTTCTGAATAAATGATACTACAGAATGGGAGATCTGCGGAGTGAGAGCACAGTGGCAGGACATTTGGCTGTCTGAAGGGAGGACGGTATCCCTGGCTGCCTGGGGGAGGGGGTATCTATCTTTAGATACAATAGAACTCTGATTTTGCAATGGTCCACAGTTCCCGAGGATATTGTCGCAAAATCGCTATTATTAAAAATATTGAGCTGCACAGAGTTTTACAGAGTCCGTGTTTTAATCATCTCTGGCATAAAACCAAGTGAAATTAAAACTAAATCAAAAGAAACAATAATTTAATTCAATATGCAGATGTTTTCATACTAAAATAATGCCAGATGACCTCACTTTCAAATAAATATATGTTAATAACTCCGTTCACCAAAATTTAAATCAATGGAATTTTTTCTGTAACGAATGGCCATTACCATTATTGATATACAGAACATGCAAGCAGTTATTTCCCAAGCCATATTTTGTTTTGTTTCCAAAACACGTTAATATTTGTGGCTAATATTTTGTAAATATCTCCGTCCATGCACAGTGAATGTGTCCCATGCTCAAGGCACTTTATACAAAATGGCTGACCATGTGGTATCCAAGACATAGCGCATGCAGTGGATGGTTTAAGTACCACATATTTTATGTTTAATTTGTTCCTTGCCCGTGAATTAGCCTGCACTGATGTGTGTGTATTACAGCCATGTGTATATCTATGAAATACAGTATTTACATTTTGAGTGATGTGATTGGCACGGTCTACGGTTTATAATAAACAAAGTGTTCCATCTGCAACGTGTTGCAACCAAAATAAGTGCAACAAATTAATTTTTTTGCAAATTCCTTTCAAATGTTTTGTCTTTTTCACCCAATTTTTTTAGTTCTTAAAAAACAATTGTTATAGAAAGATTGTCGCAATGAATGGGATCAACACAGAGAAGTACTAATGTAACCAACTGTAGAAGGCTGTGTGTTTGTCCATCTGTGCAGTCTCATTTAAAGCCTGTCGAGGTTTGAAGGATGGGCAGATGGAATAAAGGTCTTTATTTAGATGAACTTTATATTAATGCTAGATGTAAACTCACCTTGAGCTGAAGTGTAGCAGCTAAGCCATCGATCTGAAGAGACATACAATTCATGATCACAGGGTGGTCCCTCTGCCTTTAGCCTTGCCGTCTGACCTACAGTCCATGCTTAAACCAAAACCAGTTTGTAAAAACACTTTACACAGTATTGATGAAGTGATGGTTTGCTCTGCAGGTCTCGCTCGTTCTCGGTGCCGAGGAACCGCCCCACCAACAGGTCGCCCGTGTCCCCTCGAGCGGAGCCACACAGGGTGCGGGAGAAGTCGAGCCCCCCGCGCGACCCGCGACGCCCACCCACGAGCCCTCCTCTGGCAGCTCGCAACAAGGTGAAGGTCAAGAGGAGCGAGAGCAGGGAAAAGGTACGCAACTTCCCTTCGGTGTGTGTCAACCAGTGGAAGGCGGAGCTGTCACTTGGTCGCTGCTCCTCCCCTGGCGCGTGGTGTGGTCTCGCACCGTGTACTGTGTTGCAGTTTTACATCTGGAGCCTGTGTGGTACTGAAGTTCAGTAGCTGTGTTTGAAATTACTTGCCATTATTGTATGTTGTCCTTGAGCTAGCAGTTATGTACATTCAAGAGTTAATTAAAGCAACCAACAATACGTTGCACTGAATTAAATGTTCTGGCTGGAGTGTTGTGTGCGCAAACTTAAAACGCATAATGATATTACACATAGTGTGTCCAAATTCATGTACACTATTGACTACACTTAATTACTTTTACCCCTGTAAATGTACATCCTCGTATCGTAAACAATGTGTGAAATTGTTGCAACATTGTTTAAATGTAGACACTACTGCCCTGTTCACACTTGGCACCCAACTTCACAGTAGGGCTAGTTGTAGGTGTGTCCGTCAGAGACACGGCTGGTATGTGGTCTGCTCACTGGTGCGCGCGCGGCCCGTATACAACCTAAGGCACGTGGTTTGGCGGCTTGGTACAAAGTCTGAAGTGTGCAGATTGACCTTGTGTATTACCGGCCTGCACACCGCAACTGGTTTACCTTTAATGCCATGACAGGGTATGATTCTCCGGCGGTCATGAATGGGGGCTGAAATAAGGAGGAGGGAGCTGAGACGTGAGGCCTCTCCAACTGTCGGGTGGCTTGAGCTTGTTCCCTGGGGGTTATGCTGCAAAGTTGAGTTGCGGCTGGGTTGCAGCGTAAGCTAACCTTGGAGTTGGCAGCTGCCTTTCTAATACGCAACCTGGTACCACTCCTACTGGTGTAAGGCATATAGGCAGGTTCTACAGTCAGCCACGCAAGAGAGGAGCAGGCTACGAAGTACCCTAACTAAGTGTTTAGCCAAGTCGAGGCCGAACCAACAAGAGTCGTACCCGAGTACTCTAACCGGCCACAGTATAGCGTGGTGGTTAGAGCGGTGGGTTTACCCCGGGAGTCCGACAACGACGTGGGTGTGGACCACAGGGGCCAGACCTCCAGACCCAGTCTCTCACTCTTTCCTGCAACAGTTCAGCGCGGTGGATGAGTGAATGGACTGGACTGACTGACTAACCGCCTTGTGGTTGTGCCCTAATGGTTGGGGCTCTACCGTACTGCACACCAGGTGCACAGTATGGGTGGCCGTCTAATGTGATTTGTTTTGACATACGTGCACCCGGTTAAGAGAGCCCGCAGTCCTACACTAGGTTCAGCAAAGAGGGTTTCAATAACGTGGCCTCCTGCTTTTCCTTGATGGGCTGATGTCTACGGAAGTTGGAGTTGGTCACCCTTAGCAATGGGTACTTAGAATTTAATAGAAGACGTGTTTACTCAGAGAGGAATAACTAGAGACCTGAAAAAATAGCGTTTGCGATAAAACGAAAAATAACGCGGATTTTAGCATTTTGGTGCTAATAAAGCGATTTTTACAGTTTTACTTCAAATAAAGCTAATTTGAAATTTTACACCGACCTTTACTTGAAACTAAACCAATATTCACCGAATGAATGTTACAAAATGATCTTTCTTGTTGCTTTGCCTAAATATGGCAAAAAAATGAACATCAACAGGCAATGAATGTTTATATCACATTTTGTGGTTGAGGTTAGGAATGCTCGTCGCACTGTTTACCAAACGTCCACCGTCTTCGTTGCAGCCACAAGTTACTTTTGTGTGTTAAAAATTTTGAATTTCAAAGGGTCAATAATTCATGGATCACATTTTGTAACTTTCTTTGAACACACCTGTTCCCTAATTTTTTTTTTCAAGTACATAATTTAAAAATATAATAATCACCAAACAAAACTGTTACTGTTAAGATAGCAGTATTTATTACAATGCCGTGATGGCCATANTTGTGTGTTAAAAATTTTGAATTTCAAAGGGTCAATAATTCATGGATCACATTTTGTAACTTTCTTTGAACACACCCGTTCCCTAATTTTTTTTTTCAAGTACATAATTCAAAAATATAATAATCACCAAACAAAACTGTTACTGTTAAGATAGCAGTATTTATTACAATGCCGTGATGGCCATAGAATACACACGGCCAGAGAATATTTGTTAGTAAATCTGAACGTAAATTAGGACACGAGTTAAGATGAAATTTTATTACTGCTGTATGTGACAAAACTAAGATACAATGGCATATTCACACTATCGTTGTTTATCTAAAAGTAAAAAGTTTTATAACAGAAATTATAAAAATATACTTATGTTGGCAAACATGTAAACAAATTGCAGTTATACCGATGCTTTTTTACATACAAATTACGGAATTGGAATTGAAATTTGGTTCCTCGGAATAATTGCAGACCTACGTTACCCAACTTTGTTTTCTGCAAAATGCGGCTCGTGGAAATAATTGTATTTCTTTCTGAAGCAATAGCGGCAGCTATCCTCGCTGTGTGGATTTTGTGTTATTTTATTGTCCAAGATGCCGAAACCGGTAGTGGATGTACAGCAGCGAGCAGCAGAGTTCAAAAGTGACGGTATTTATGCTTTTGATTCTCAAACTCTAATGTGTCGTTTTTGTAACTGCATACTTTCGTATGAAAAGAAAGACTTAGTATTAAAACATACAAAAACTCAAAAACATATTAACCGTTCAAACAAACAAAAAGGAGCTGATTCGCCAGCTCAAGTTCAGACGTCCGTGCTTGCTCGCCTGCTTGCCTGCTTGCTCGCTTTAGTAGCACAGAAAGAAGGAGATTGGCAGTTGATGATCTTGCTATTAAAACAACTGAAGCTTTTGCAAAAGCCAACATTCCGCTTGAAAAGTTAGATCATCCTAGTTTAAGAGGATGGATGGCTGAATTTATTGAAGGTAAGCGTATTTCCAAAATTTATATATTTAACTACAACTTGGCCTGTAGGCCTTCTATGGTTTTTGAACAAGACCTAGTTCATGTAATACTTACCTTAGAAAATAAAAATGTTTGACATTACTGTCTTAGTATTACTCAGATTATGGTTTTAGGTGCTGGAGACTTACCTTGTGTGAAAACTCAGAGAAAAATATGTTCCTGTGGTGGTACAGGCACACTTTGATGCAGTAGAGGAACTTCTTCAGCAGAAAAATATTGTTATACTTTGGGACGAGACGACAGATACCAAAGTACTTATAGTGTAGCAAAAATGTTAATCATTTCAAAAATGAATTTATGGCGCATAAAAAGATAACACCTATTTTCTAGGTAAATAACAGATATTTTCAAGAAAAATAAAACCTGTTTTTTCAGGTCTCTAGGAATAACACGGTGGCCCGTACTAACTCCTAATTTACCAAGAACTGTAACGGTAGTTAAGCTAGGCAAACCAGGCGAAGGGGACCCGGGTCTGAACTAACAAAGCAGATGCGGCTAGGTAGCTATTATACTGGCTAACCCTAACTAACTCGATGCTTGTTGTCCAGAAGGGACTTGGGGTGTAGAAAAGAGGTTTTTACCTCTTTGGGGGCTTCTGGTGGAGGTCTTGGAAAGGGTCTGATAGGTCGCGAAGACGTTGGTGTTAGCAGGGAGCTCCAGCACTGGAAGTTGTGGAGGGAGCTTCTGAGAATGAACTGCCATTCTGCGGCTGTGCACGTATATTCCACCTGCCTACAGGCTCTCTGAGGTGCGGAGGTGGCGGGGTGAGCTCCTCCTCTCTGGTGCCATCTCTGTGTGCATGGCGAAAGCAGGCATCTCTTGCATCTGCGGCGTGAGCATAGGCGCTTAGCTGGCACGCTAGACTGGCTTCTATGACACGAGAGGGGTTGGCGTGACGTCCGATATTAAGGCGAACTAACTTGGCTGCCCTTGTCCGTGAGCGCCCCCGCGTCTAGGGGCGTGCTGGTAGACTCTGGATGTAAGTTGTTTGAGGTTCACACCCTGACTGGGTTACGTGATTCCATGTGCAGATGAGGCTAAGTCGTGTTTATATTTACTTGTCAAAGAGTATCACAGGTCACACTTCTGTTTATATTGCAGCAGATTCAGCTGTGTGTGGCCTGTAGTTTAAAACTTCCAATAATTGAAGATTTCATATGAAAAAGATTATTGGAATACACACATTGTTCAGGTAAAGTACATTTATTGCCTATCTTCACTGTATTTTCTCCAATCATAATGATTTTCAGTGGTGTCTTTAGATAGAGGAAGATGCAATTTCCTATCATCATTTGCTATAAAAGATGTGCCGTGGTGTGTGATGTTACTGGGAAGGTAGATATGCTGCCACCAGGACACTCCTAAACTGAGCCAGCGCCCTGTCAGGTCTGGCTGCAAGGTAGGCCTCTCCCTTTAGGTGTTAAAGGGCATGTGATAGAGACAGCAGGGTTCGGATGGGTATCAGCCTGATTGCCAAGAGGGGCAGTTATATGTATCAATATAGATTAAACACTCACACCTTAGTGAGTCAATCGGTAGACTCCATGTGTCCCTGTGATACCTGTAGTAAAGAAGAAAGCACATTCCTGACATTGAGACACTTCCTCATACGTAGCACATGCAATCCTCATACGTAGCACATGCAATCTAGGGAATTGCTGAACAGGTTTCAACAGCCTAGTTGTTCATCCAAATACTTTTAGAAAAAATTGGTTATCACCCCTTGGCCAACAACTTGTTGGGAAATAAAACAGTATTCTAACATTTCTGTAAAAATATTTGAAAGTCAAAGCTTCCAAATTAAAATCAGTATTTTCAAACAAAACTTACAAGTTATTTATTTTATCCTGTTACGTGGAAAATCTTTTAGATATTTGTGCTTCTCCAGAAAGTTCATTTACATAAATCAAAAGCATTGTGTTCTGATATTGTAAGTTCGTGAATGGAATTAAAGTACGTATGTATACAGTCGACTCTCATACTGTAAACTCGTGTACCGATAAACCATATCCACAGTTAATTTTCAGTGGTCCAGACAAATCTCCTATATAAATAATGATAAAGCTTACCGCTTGTATCGTCGATCAAAGTATATTTCTGTCCCATCGCCTAAGATTTCCCGCAACAATCGTTTTTAAGCTGGTTGTTTATGCAAATGTCTAGTAACTGGACGTGAAATACGTCACGCGCGCCACAGTTTATCACTGCTCTGTGGCGCGTTGTCTGTCTTTGCAAGTCTGTGGCATGGTGTGACGTGCGAGTCTGGCTTGCTACCTCCCTTTACATGACTAACGAGAGGGGAAGTGGTTACCTAGCAACCAGCATGGCGAACTATNACGTGCGAGTCTGGCTTGCTACCTCCCTTTACATGACTAACGAGAGGGGAAGTGGTTACCTAGCAACCAGCGTGGCGAACTAGTGTCCTCCCTCTCTCTCCCTTTCCCCCTCTATATGTTTCTCTCGAAAACACACCATCCTTTCTCCCCTTACATCCTTAATTGCCTATAAGAGGAAGTTGTTGCCTAGCAAAAGAAAAAGTGCATCCTCTCTCTTTCTCTCTCTCTCTCTCTCTCTCTCACCTGTTACCCCGTACATGCCTGGCCACAGAGCAACTAAAGTGCGCCTGGCGATCGTAGGAATTTTATCAAGATTTTCTGTCGCCCAAAATACTTGCACCTATCATCACTTGTATTTCAAAGCAAATTGTTTCGCCTGAATTTGTTATGCAATACATTTTAACGAGGAATTATTATTTGCAAATATGTTTTCTTTTGTGATTAAATGTCCTTTTTTCCTGTAAAGTTTGGTGTTTAATTGTAACTGGTGTAAAATCAACATGATTTTAAAACAAAATATTAATTTAACTCAATGGACATCATCTTTGCGATTAAAATTATATGCCCAGAAGCATATACATGACCTCCTCTTGTTTGAACATCGAGAGACTTGTATTACCAAGCCTGAAGTTCATTTTCAGTAACTTCCTCCGGGAAATCTGAGGATTTATATTAATTTATTTCATTACACAAGCATCTTTTGAATAAACTGATATCCTGTATGGGACTAACGAACACCTTTTGTTGTCTAATAACGGGCAAGCATTGAGCCCGAGTGCAGCGTGACTCGTGGCTGAAAATCAGAGGACGTGGTTTTGAATTATTAAGACTGTGAGGAAATAAATTTTAATTGTCTTATTTATTCATATCTGTGTCAAAATTACAGTTTTTCAGTGAAATATAATTGAGTACTATAAAGGACAGACATTTGCCACTCGCACAAAGTGTCACGACGTGAAGCGGAGGGGAGGGGTTCGTTCTCTCACTCCTCCCGCTGCTTCCCCTTCACCACCGCGCCCACCGCAAACACACCGCCTGATCGATAATCTCTCCACGCACTCTGAGCTGATTGTGTGCGCGCAGGACATTCAAAATTTGACGTGCATTCTGTCTCGTATTATTTCCATTTTCAGAGGGTTTGAAAGTTTTAGGTTGGCTTGCATTTGGTGTGATTACAATCAATTATATACAGTATTTTGAGGTAATATATTCTTTATTTAAAGGAGTTGAGGGGAAATGTTTTTTAATATATTATTTACAGTAATACTTTTTTAAAAAAAATCCCATTTTTATTGTGTTTATTAGCTAAACTTTATTCACAGATAATGTACCGCTCTCATTACAATCAGAATGAAGTATAATGTCAAAACTTGTATTACATTGATGTACCCTCATCTACTGAAATCCCGCATGTAAGGAAATTTGTCGACAGTTCCCTGAAAAACGGTAGATAGGGAGTCGACTGTGTAACGTAACATGATCTCATCACTCTCGCCCTGGTGCATCTTGTAAAGACAGACGACTGGCTATATGATGAATCACCGACAAAGTGGTCACGAGTAACCACGAAAACACGCTGTATAATCTGCCAGCTTTGTGACCTCTGACCTGTCAGCGGGCATCGGCAGCACGAGGGTAGGCACTGCTTCACGCTGTGGAATTCCATCCAGTGCTAACCGACGAAAACTACGGAGAGACCACCACAGAGAACGAGCGCCGAGAGCCAAAGTACAGTTTCTATAGTAGGCAGACGCGGTGCATCTGCCAGGTCTCCGGAGCTATGTCACACAACATGAGTTGACAATACTGATTTTACAGCTCACAGAAATGTATGAAATATGGTCCATCAGTACTGATGTCTAAATAAACTTATTTTTCATTGTTTACCTTGAAATAAATATACATTAGCATAATATAATAATCATTAATTCTACGGATGCACCGTTATATCGGTAGCCGATATATAGGCCTATTTTTAGGATATTGGTATCGGCCAGTAGCGGCTGCATATTTGCAGATATTTTCATTTTGACAAAAAATTTGGTATTTAGTATACTTACAAAACATACAAAGTGATAAAACAATTAACCAAAGCTTAAACATAGTGACAAAAAATGTTTTTACTACATTATATGCACTCGTCACAAAGGTACCACTCAATTGATTTAATGCCACAAATCAATGTTTCCAATAATCTTTCGCTTTCAACTCTGGATGGAGGGGGCGATAGGTATGCTCTGGCAATGTGAGCAAGTATTGGAAAATGTTCCTTGTTGCGCCACCATTCAGGTATTAGAAATTAGATTTTCGTCTAAATATTTGTTTATTTCACTACTTTCGTCCAGATGTGGATCAGTCATTCAAACTTGAATGCAAATTGTCTAGGAAACTCCATAAAGTAGCTGTTGTTTTTTGGATCTTCGCTGGGGTAGGCGGGCAAAATGTGACGACATCCGTATTCTCTTGCTCTATCTGTACTGGATCTGTTAACTATTCTTTACCTTGCAAAGCGCTCTCTTGACTCCTGAAAATTTATTTTTGTATCTGGAGTCAAGCATTGTGGCAATAACACAAACTTTGTTTGATTCCAGTGAAATAAATTGTTCATTAAGCTTCTGTAATAGTTCTGATTCCATAGATTGTACGCCGCTCAAGTCGTTTGCACTACTAGATAAAATTTCGCCAAAGCATATACAGCTGGTATATTCGCAGTAATGTCCTTCTGTGAAACCTGCCTAGTTAATTCTTCAAATGGTTTTAGTAATTTGACAACTTTTGCAATTAGCGACCATCAATGTTTTAATTGAGTTATCTCATTTTAAATGGAGTTATCGGGCTTGACTTGACCGATATAACGGCTAGACCCATGTCGGTGCATCCCTAATTAATACCTACTGGACCTTCACTCAGGATACAAACTCAGTGCTGCCCCATCAGAGCACAAGGCAAGTTGGTATTTTTAATCTGTTTGCCTGGAAGCTTTATCTGCTATCTTGCTTTCCATAACCTGGTATGACCACCTATTGGGGAAAATATGTAAATGAATCTCTCCCCCTTGCCAAGGTTATGTTTTATGTACATAGTGATATAGACAGGTTGTTGAGCATCTCGCCGCTGCCACCTAAGCTAAACTTTGCCTATATGCACATGGAGCTTTAGTTTGCATTTGATGCTGAGAAGCGCAGTAGCTGTAAGGGTGGCACCGCCATGCTGCTGTGTGCAAGCTCTCAACTGGCATGCAGCATTCTCGTCGCACTGCGTGTACCTATGGGACTTTCAGGCGGTGACCCTATCGTCTTATTGGTGGAAGGGCAGTAATAAGGTTCAATGCACGCGCTATCGTAATTTCTCTCATGTCGCATTTTAAGATGTAGCAGTCTAAAAAAAAGACAGTTTTTAATGTAGTTGGAGGCTCCAAAATAATATTAATACCATCAGTGTTATCTTGAAAGTACCAATTAGTCCTTATCTGGATTTGTTTGTTTTTGTAGGTAAATATATTAATGACACATTTAATAATTTTGTAAAAAAAACATGTACTTTGTAATATTACTACAATAATAGATTATTCTTTTTCAGTTTATTCTTCTTATCCTGTGAACTATACTATAGAAAATTATTTTGCTCTTAAACGAATACTTAGTGTAATACTGCCTTCCTATTGCTTTAATTTTCATATTTTTTATATATTTAATTTTGTAAGGTTGAACCATCCTTTTTTTGTTCATACATTTTGTCACGTGCTACAGGCCAGTAGTAGTTACAAAACTTGTACGTGGGTGAGTAGCGTAGTTGTCATGTGGTAGGACAGAAGTGAGGGCACGTGTGTTATGTCGCAGGGCACCAGTCTCAAGAAGCGCAAGGGCCGTAGCAAGTCGGGCCGCAGGAAGCGCCGTCGCCCCGTGCTGGCTCCCGAGGGCAGTATGCTGCGCCGACCCTCCCCTCTGCCTTCGGGCTCCGAGGACAGCTCCACCTCCTCCGTGACGTCAGGTGGCGGGGCCACACGCCTCACCCTCTCTGAGCGCTTTGGCAAGATGGCGCAGTGGTCCGTCGATCGACGTGACTTTGATGGAGTCAAGAACATGCGTATCACTAAGGAGGCAGACAGCTCAGACTTGAAGGTGGTAATAGAGGGTGACCGATACCGCAGTCTCAGCCCCGCACCGGTGTCTGATCGGCGCGTAGGGCTGGGCTATTATCCAGAAGCGCTACACTCTGCGCCAGTGGGGTTGGATGCGTGGGACGACGTGCGGGTGCGCTACAAGTACTACAAGGACCGCGGATACCTGCGCGACCTGACGCTAGACGACTACATAAAGTGGGAGGAGTGGTGGTACAAGTACCAAGACTGGCTGGAGGCAGAACGCTACTACGAGCACTGGGCAGCGCTCCGTGCCGAGGAGGCCGCCTCACGCAGTTCGCGTCGCCGTCGCCTGCGCAGGTAGACTGAGCTCTGCGCCGAGGAGGCAGCCTCGCGCAGCACACGCCGCCGTCGCCGCCACCGCAAGCGCAGGTAGACCGAGCTCTTTGCCGAGGAGGCAGCCTCGTGCAGCTTGCACTGATGCCACCTGCGCAGGTAGACTGAGCTTCATGCTGAGGCAGCCTCATGCAGCTTGCACTGATGCCACCTGCGCAGGGAGAACAAGCTTCGCATGCCTTCGACTAGCAAGGACTGTGTTACACATACTACACGCTTTCTGCTATACGAGGAAGGCTGAAACCAGAGTTTTAAAATTGACAGTATTTTACATTTTTTACGTCCGTGAAACTGGCATCAATATTAGCTTGTAGCACATGCTACTTATTTACATACGTTATAATTTAGTATAACAATAAAGAGCCGAATGTACAGCAGCGAACTTACGTACTTAACTTGGCTGAACAGTGGTAAATAGTGTGCAAACTTCAAGTCTTGAAATGCGTAGCCACAACCAATGGTGCTATCATTAATGCTGGCTGTCTTGGAATAGCAAAAAAAAAAATTCGAGACCTTCATTTAGGTGATATAGGAACTACTGTTATAAGTTTTGAAGCTTAGCTTAAGAATTCAAGCAATTCATAGATAACTGTACCAAGAATATCATTAATGTTGCTGATTGAAACTAAAAGGAATCCATAGGTCAAGCTGTTTGAAGGATTTGTAGCTTTGTAAAAGTTTTCGATATAATTAATTAATCACCGTGGTATTGATATTTTATTGTGTTTCACCATGCGACTAGTGCTACGTCCTAATGCTGAGAGAGTAGATCATCATCGAGTTTTAACTGTGTGATGCAGTCAGCGATCACTTCGTATGATATTAACCCAACTTCGCCATTAAATGAAATGGGTGCAGAGCAAATGAAATGAATGCATGTTAGAGCACAGGACAGCAGGTTTTAGTTTAAACAACAAGCTATGCGTGTAACTCAGCTCATAGAAAGACTATAGAAGAACCTGGGATAGAACGTGAACCTGTCTGTCTTGTGTTTACGTTACTACCGTATTTTAGAATGTATCGTTTGAGAGTTACATGTTTTATGCCCCCTGTTTCTGGGCTTTACTTTTTAAGGTGAGAAATTGTGTACAGTTATATATAGCACACATATATGTAGTTAGAATGTGCAGGCAAGATGACTGTATTTGAAGTTGTAAGCACTGGTGCATACTGAGTGAACGTGTCCAAGTGTGGAGTGTTGAACCTTGGCCTGCTATGGCAACAAACAGCTGTATGCACTCTGAATGCAGGAACTCATCACAGCTCATTAGCATAGGAAAAGTGCTTGACCACTGTGCTGTTGTCGTCGTACAACCTTAGCTGCTGTGTGTTGCATGCTACTTACTAAGTTACAACTTATATAATCGTGTGTAATATTTGTGTATTTGTTTCAGTGGTTTTATTGAGCTGGAGGTGAATAGATATGAAGTAGCTGAGGTCGGCTGTAGTGACGGGCGAGAAAAGAAAGCGAGCAGCGGATAATAATTATGAGCGGTGCACTGGACATTCTCAGGCCTTAGAAACAAGCCAGAACAGGAGAACTTTCATTAAGTAAATACCAAGGTTGTGCGAATATTCCGTATACCTAAACAAAAACCAAAAATAACAACTTTAAGTTTCATTTTAATAAGAAATTTGGTTGCCGAATGTTGTAACTAGGGCTGAGCCGATACCGGTACCGATATATCGGAATCGGCAGATATCGTAATTGCTCGCAACTCATTTTTAAATAGCTGATATTATAACCGATATTTTGCCCTAAGAATCTAAGATGATGCTGTTTTCATCTTGCCATAATTGGAGTCGATTAGCGCACTATTTGGTTTTATTAAAGTAATAACTATTTTTAAATTGGATTTTACTAAAGTACGTAGCTGGCTGTGTTTATTTCTAAAGCACAATTAGGCACGTTTTGCATGATTGTTTACAAAACATGTATACAACAAAACAATAGTAGCCACCATTTGCGTTTACTGAATTTTATCTCGGAAGGCAAGCTTGCAGCATGAACAAAACTTAACATTTAATATTAACAATAATTAATATTTACGATTACCTCCGTAAATATTTTGTCTTAGTATTTTCATGTCCAACCGCAAACACGGCGATGCATAAAAAAAATTTTGTAATCTTGGTTACATGCTGCACATTACTGCCACCGCCGTTTTGCTGTTGCTGTAGTAATATCACAGACCTTTTACCACTTAGTATTGTGGAAAACAAAGGCAGGTTGAATACTACAAATACATTATATGCATAATTCATATGTGCATCACATCTTACACATTTTTTTTACATCAATTTAGATTATTTTTGTCTTAAAAATATGCTTAATTACTAACTAGTATTTGGTTCCTAGATTTTTATTTATCTTAATTATTTGACCTATCACTAAAACAATAAAAACAACGACAATTAAAATTTTCTTTAACTAAATGTTTTAAAAATAAAGTTTTAAATTTTTTTAAACATGAAAAAAATGTTAATTTTCCTTGTCAAGGCAGTATCGGTATTGGTATCGCCAATATTGGAAAAGGCTCAAAAACCATATTGGCTCACCTCTAGTTGTAACAAAATGAAAATTCTCGATTTGGTTTCGGATGTGTAATGAATGTTCATACAGTGCACCAGTGAAGAAAATTTTTGTCTGTATATCATCTTGTTTGTTTTCATGGTGTTACAACATAAATAACTTCATAAAACGTAAATTTAAATGTAGGGAAGAACACCTGTGTTAAATATTCCGTATCCTAAAAATTTTCTGGTTTGGTTTTGCTCCAAATTTTTAATAGTAAATAACTTTCTAAAATGCTATGAAATTTGTTAAAATTTTGTTAAGAATGAATACATACAAAATTATTTTTAATTTTCGTTTCGTCGGAGAAAAAGTAATATTCGCACAACTCTGTAAATACATATCTGAATTATTGCAGCATGGTGGCTTACCAGGAGAAACAACTTTTCATGAGAAGTTTTCTCCAATCAAAGTAGAAACAACACTCGGATGATGTTGATCCAGCGACAGCTGTGTAGCTTACGTCCTCGGGACTTCTGTCTCACGTTCACACTGTACTACAGTCATTTATACGATAGTCTTTCACAATTCCGTTGATCTTCCTGGAGGCTTTGGTGTGTCCATCGCGAATAGTTGTCTTCTTGTTTTAATGGTGTGTTTAGGTGGTGGTCTTACCACGGGCTGACCCTCGTCTCGACTGTTTGTTGGCCGTTTCCGAGTTCTGAGAATATGAATGGTTGGGGGGGTTAATAGTGGTGTGTGGTGTCTTGACCTCGTGGTTCTGGGACCAGTTTAGCAGGAGACCTTTGTGACACGTGGTACATGTGCTGGGGTACTTGTGCAGCAGTGTCCCTGCTTCTTCACCGTAGTCTGTCATCTCAGCCACACATTTGAACCGCACTTGTACTGGTCAAAGTGTAACGTAGTTGTGGACAGACTTGATGTTGGTACTACGGTGTTCGACACCGTACGCTGTAATGTTGTGGGGCATTGCTGGACGTCCTGAGCCGTAGGCGGTGTGGTCGTGACCTGATTGCAAGAACGGGGTGCTGGGAGACACGTAGGCCACAAGACACTTTCAGTGGAGAAATGCTTGCCTACGTGTTATCAAAGTCCCCAGGCAGATGTAAATGAGAAGTGCTGACTGGCTTGCAGTCATTCTAGCTAGTGGGTCTGGAGTAGAAGTGTTTGTGAGGACTTGCTGCTGCTTGGAAGTGTCGGAGCTGACTACAACTGGGCATGTGAGGCTTGGTGGTGTTCTCGCAATGTGCACAGTAATGGCGTACAGTCAAACCTCTCTGTCTAGACACCATTTATTGTGCCTGTCTTTCTGTAATGACTGGTTTTTGAGGAATCGTGAAATATATGGGTTGAAAAAGTTGAACATTTGAGGGGAATCTACTAAAAAATTAATATGTTGCGCTCTTTTAATTGCTACACATTGTGTTTATTGATGAGCACTGTACTGCATGTAGGGCATACCTACCACCCTCCCAGGCAGCCAGAGATGCACGGTGCCTACTGACTCCACCCAGGTGCCAGAATGTTCCTCTGCAACGTGACTTAAGTCACGTCACGTCACGTGTTTGTCTGCACCATCTGTTCTGTAGTATCATTTTATTCTGAAGACATGTGTTTATTTAAAAAAAAAATTTTTGCAAAAGTCATTAAAGATTGCACATTTTCACCCAGAAATGAGTAAGTCGTCTCCAATGTTACAGTTTTTGTTATTGATTGGCGACAAAGGAGGTTGCAGGTACGGCAGAATTTACAACCACCCGTTGCGTCCGTCCGTCCGTCGATCACGTGATTGACAGCTAATCAGAGGTGGCAGTTAATTCAATTCGTCGGTCCGTCAAAAGCTTGGCAAACTTTAGCTTTTGACGTACGGGCAAATGAAATTACAGCCTTCTAAACTTGCAGGTTTGTTGCCCATTCATCCTGAGTTATTTAGAAGGCTGTGTAGTGTGTGCAGTGTTTTGTTTTTGTAGCTGTAAAATGAAATTACGTTACATTTTTCCTGAATATTTATTGTTAATTACGTTTGCAAACATGAGTTCCTTCTTTTAATAGTGAAAGTAATAAATTATGCTTTATATGCTACCTAAAAAAAATTTTAACATAATTTAATTTTCGTAATGTACATTTATGCACATTTTGGGTACTTACAAACACAATACTGCCAAAAATATTCACTTTTTATGGAGAATTTTTGTTCTATTTGTAAACAGTTTTTTTTGTATTAGTTTACAGCAATGAACTGACGACGGACGTATGAAGACTGGTTGTAAATCCTGCCTTCCTTTCTGTGGTGTCATCATATTTGGAACGTCTGTTTATAAAATAATAATACTTTGAAATATCCGTTGGTTTTTCTACATGAGACCATCAAAAATTTAAATTTCGCTAACCAAAAGAACAGTGTTCTCAATCTTTTGTAATTGTTTGGCGACAAAGGGAGGTCGCAGGTACCCTTCTGTCTTATCACTTGACTTGGAATACGTCTGACTATTGAATTTAATTAATATTCCATGCAAAAATCATGTTTATATTACATAAGAGACAATTGAACATGGACTTAACAATTCTTGGTGAATCATTGTGCCGCTTCGTGTTTTTTTACATTTTGGTAGCCAAGGTGCTAAGTATACACACCTCAGTTCTCGCCTTTTTTTCAGAGAACATCTGCCTATTAAAATAAATTTATATTTAATGTAAAAAGCATTTGATTGTCATGCTAGAGACAATTAAACATGCAAAAATTGCAAATTTTAATGTAGAGGGTTTGGGGTGTTTCAAAATCTCCCAAAATAGCTGTAGCAACCGACCTGTCATTCCGACCGTATATCTGGAGACCGTGAGGGGTTGTTTCAGTTTGGTTCTAGTTTTGACGGCCTGGCTGTGAACTACAGTTGACACACGAGAGAGAAGAGTTGCATGCAGAGAGGGGTGGGGTTGGTCGAATGGTGTTAAATAGTTCAAGTAACGGGACAAGGGTAGTCCAGTATACTTGTGGGGAGGCAGTGCGCTGGATTGCAGAGACTGAAGCCTATTCCCTGCTGCTCGAGCCAGATGTTGAGAGTACGGAGTGAAACAGCACCACACACACACTCTGTCGCAGTGCTGCTCGTCGCTTCTCGACAAGTTGTGACGCAGGCAGCACCCTCTACCAGAGCCGTGGACTCAGCACCTTCTCCAGCTCGTACCTCCCCCTTGACGACTCACGTAACCTAGCCTTGGCCTGCGTGTAGTGAAACCTCTCTCCCAGTCCTGCTTTGCGAAACATTGCGGTTATGTGTGTTACGAAGTGCAACTGGAGATGGTCAACCTCACGAGAGCCGACAACACTGCACTGTGGATCATGTGTCTCGTTATCACATTTCAAACTAGTAGCTTTGGTAAACAGCACGAGTGGTGAGAATGCCCTGTGCGCTGTCTGCTTCGCTTCGAGGGCTCGAACCCCCAGAAATTGGCTGCTGTTAGGCGGGCATCTTGGAGTTGTTGCGTGTGTATGAAGGGTTGGTTGTCTGCGAAACATTGATAGCTTGTTGAAGTTTGTAGGGTGACTTATGTCGGGTGGAATTTCTACGTTGTCAGTGATGTAGTGATATGAAGGGTGGATAATGCACAGTTCTGCTGCAGCAGCAACTCAATATGCTCATCAATTTTTTAAAATTGCTTGTGAATGCAAATCTATGAAGTTTTTTACACATATTTAATTTATTTTATTTTACTTGTGACTCGTAATTGTGTGCATATTTGTCTGAATAAACTAATATTATTGAATTATGTTGGTGTGTGTGTTGTTTCAAGGCTGACAGTAGATGACTTGTGTGAGGGCATTTCGCCCACTCCCCTCACCAGGACTACCTTATGTACTTGATCATAAGCTGTATCTAATTTTTTTGGGGGGAAATCCTATAAAAAATTGTTTGCAGTTAACTCTTGATAAAACGATCCAAGTAGTGATGATTCCCTCAAAGTGAAGGCCTTTTTGTGGAGAACTAACAAATTTGGGTGAACAATTTGAAGGAAAATGGCAGAAAGTTAAGTTAGTTGTATTTATTATGGTCGCTAACAGTTTTGATTCTCTTTGCTGCTATTGTACGACTGAGAGAAAGATCTAAAAACAGTCACCACTCATTAACGCGCGACTGCCTCCCGATAGACTATCTTTCTTTGACACAGCTGTGAACAAATGCAGATTAATTACAAGCTGATATCCAGATACAGTTATTTTTCCATATGTGAAGGTTAGGGCAACTGGTGAGGAGAAAACTTTGTACGCCATTACAAATAGAACATTATACACTTTTTTTAAAAAAAAATTCTGGCAATTTGATACAATATAACCAATTTTCTTAGTTTGGATAGCCACAAAGGGGCTACTGAATACCTTTAATAGATAGGCAAATTTCTTAACTTCCGATTTTTACTAACACAGCAACAGGGAGAAGTGGAATTAGCATTATTTTCCTCCAACTGACGGAGGCGGTTTAAGTCAACTCTTATTTCTAACACCCCTTAAATAGCGACTCTCTCTGAATAACAACCTTTTTTTGGGGAACCATTAAACACATTTAATTTTTAAAGTTCTTTCAATAACAACCCCTTTGAAATTACTCTCTCTTCCTGGGAACCATAAAAGATCTTAGAATGGAGAGGTTACTGTGTATGCTGTCCAGGAGAACCTCACAAGCTCAAGACATGAACACATTACCATCAAAATTGGCATAAAATTGAGACCACGAATCAACCTAAGGAGCTGTGAATGATGAAAAGTTTTCGTAAGATTTTGCTAGAAATTAATAAGATTTTATTCATTCACAAAATAATATTTTAAAATGTATCTGTGTTCTAATTAGAATTATTCCTCTTAACTGCAGATATGAACCCTGACTATCACGTTTTACATCTTCATTGTAAAATGTAAGTAGTGCGGCCACAGCTGTTGTGCCAAGGAAGAAAAATGTTTGTGAAATGCAATGCAATGAAATTTTTTTTTATTTCATGGCAGGCACCAAAGAGATTGATGTCGGTTAACGTCAGTCCAGTACTCGTGTAGGGTGACGTGGCTGGGGCTCTGTTTAACTTTGTTTCCTTAGAAAGGGAAGGAGGGACCACTGCATAAAAACGACACCTTTTGAACGCATCTGCCTGTTTGAACTTGTAAATTGTGTAACTAGGAACATTTTGAACATTTGAATTTCCTGTCCTGTGGGGCACAATAAGTTGACAGCCTTGATGCTGCTTCTTTATAGGTTGGCAACCCTACTTCTCGCCGGAAGTAGGAATGGGCAGAATGATTCAGCTGGACAAATTGATTTGCTTGGATCAGTTTAGTAAAATGATTCTTTCAAAAGAACCGTTCATTAGAGTTATAACTCGCTCTCCTTTTCGGGTATTCCTTTTCTCTGCTTTTCGATTTTGGCTCTTTCTCCATTTACATTGTTTTTATGTGTTATTTTTTTAGTTAAAACGATTTTTAAAGGACTTTTTATTTTATTTTCCCCGGAAGATTTTCTGTACGGGTATGTGAACTATGAAATTCTAAATGACTCCATACTTGGCGTCGGGTGTCAAATTACAAATCGTTGGGCATGCAGGCGGTATCTCTAAAGAGATAGTACAGTAGTAACACAATTCTGCTTGTTGTGAAGGTAGTCATCCTCTCTTGGCGCGTTTTTACTTACTCTGATGACTCTCTGCTCCGGATTCTTTTACGAACGAATCAGACTTTCTGATTCTTTCGTCTAGTGTTCTACTTTTGAATCAACTCAAAAGAATAAATTATTTTCATAGCGAACGAATCTTACGAGTTGTCCACTTTATGATTAGTTTATTTTGAATTAATTGCTTGTGAAGGAGCCATCTCGAGCTGCAAGACCAGTCTGGCAACCAACATTGGTGGTAAGTGGTTGTGTTTTGAACTCGCTCTTGTATCTGGTTGTTAATTAGTATTGGATGTTGCATCCATCGTCGATAGTTCACAATGCGAGCATGCAACACTGCCACTGATACCAGATAATTAATATATTTGCTGAGTCATTAAGGTTTCCAGAAACCAAACAACTTAAACTTTGGAAAGTGAAATAAACAATTTACTGCGGTGGTTGAGCTAGTTATTTTACAAAGAAGTTTACACATGCCGATCGTACGTTTCACTAAAGAAGAGACACTATAAGGGCACCTACAATCAATTATATTTGATGAAAGCAAGTACAAAAATAAAAATATAATAGAACATTGCGACAACACCAGATGAAAGCGCGTTTACAAGACAAGTAGTCTGTGCTCTGTGGTTGCTAGATGCAGTTTTCCTTTGTGTGCGGAGAATGGAATGCTGTGCGTGGCGAGGCGCGTACCACCAGTATCAATAGCGCATGCGTGCAGCTCGTACTGAAGTATTCCAGTGGCCTCTTCTTTCCATCCTGAATTTGAGATAATAAAGCTATAATGCTTACATCGCGAGTATCTGTATACAGAATGAACTCACCATCACTACTCGGGAAGTCTAGGACGGCGGGAGATACCAGAATATATTTCAAGTAGTATATTTAAAGCAACTTTGGACTCGTGAGTGAAGGTGTGTCAGGTGCTCTTCAAATGTTCTTCCCATGACCACAATATCGTCTGACATACACGTGGCAAATGCCGTTCAGAGGTGGCAGCAGAATTGCGTACGCAAAAAGGCAAAGCATTGACTTGCCATGTTCCTTTCCCTTGGACACAAGGGCGTCTTCGAATTGTCAGTACCCGCTCTTCATGTCCAAAGTAGAAAACCATTGAGAACCTGCTAGGTTATTTAGTGTGACCTCCATCCTTGGGAGTGGAAAAGAATCTTTCTTGGTCACATTGTTAAACTGGAAGCAGTCTGCACAAAATCTCTTATTAGAGTCATATTTATTTTTAACAAGCACAATGTGAGAAGACCATGGACTGACCGATGGCTCTATCATATACAACTCCTCAATTCACTCAGAATATCGTCGACCACCCCATGTGATGTTAGCAGTAATCACCTTGGTGTCTGCTTTATGGGCCTGGCATTCCCTCTGTCGATGTGATGGCACACACCATTAGTTCTGCCAAGGTCATTTGGCTCACAGAAGAAAGCATCCCTATTTCCCTGTAGTAATTCAGAGACAGCCTTCTCTTGTTGCAACACAAGTTTGTCTGTTGTTCCGCAATCTCCTCTTCTCAAGATGAATAACCGTGTCAGATAAATTAATAATTCTTACTGGGAAACTGCCAGACAATGACACCCTCAGGTAGAGTGCCACCTTTTTAGGCTGGTTGTTTTATACCCACCCGCGTGACAAATGTTCCCTGGTATCTGCCTGAAACAACTTAGCTAGAAGCAGGAGCGCGGTGGACTACTGGGCAGCTCCTCGTGTTGGCACTACCATCTCTGTGTTGCCTGCCCGCAGTAGTGTCCTTACAGCACCTCTGCTTACATCACCACTCGCAAGGCATTCGTCCTCTATTTCTGCTATGTGTATATTGTGTTATGCTGAGGCTACCAAGCTTGTACTCGGTACCCTTCTCTTACCTAAGTGGTTTGGTCTTGCCCATCACTGTAGTCTAAGTACCTTTTCACACATGGAAACTGAGCAGCGCTGCTAAGCGGCGACGCTCGTGGCACTTAATGTTCAACTTTGAGTGTTCTCGCTGAGCGACAGTTGGGCGTTAGCAGCGCTGCAGTAGCAGGTTTGTGCTAGTGGCAGCGCTGCTCAGGAGCATTTATTAATCGCACTGCTAGTGATGCAACATTGTCTCACACAGTAACAGAATTAGCACCGCTGCAGATGCACTGGTAACGCACGGCTGTGGCACTACCTGCTGACAAGACACGTTATTGCCATCAGTTGTCTAGCTACCGTGGTTGTATTTGCAATGAAGCCACAAAGGCAATCCATTCGCAAAGTGTGCAAAAATATTAGCAAGGCAGATTTTATCACAGATAATGAGAATGAAATGGAGAGTGAGGAGATTTGGGTGGCTCTTAAACATTGAGCTCTTGAGAGCCGATGAGGGTGAAGTGAGGTGACTATGGAGCAGCGCCAGAATGCAAGGGCTGGGAAAACAGCAAATTCCGAGAAAAAAAGGCATTGCCCGGCACGATTCCCCCATGCAAAAATCCGGGAGCGGCCCCACCGGGAATCAAACCCAGTTTGCCTTGGTTAGAGGTCAGTAGTTTGACCACTACACCAGAGCCGTCTACAGCGACGCGACATCCGCGCTGCTGTCGCACGTCTGGCCGCCACCAAGCTCGGCGCTACTGTCGCACGTTGTCAGGCTGCCACCAGCTGCGGTCGCACCTGCTCAGCGGTACTACTGAGTCGCTGTTTGTGAAATGAGCCTAATAGTTCTGTTCCATGCTGTAGTCGAACAATTGCTGGGGGAAGATCCGAGGATGTCCGGTCCTACCATCAACATAGTCGCCAGAGTGTCAACGTCTATCTGGCAAAATTCCCCTCCGCCAATATGGCATCAGATTCCTGTTTCACTGAACACACTTGCAAAAACATGTGGTCTTCCCTGCAGTAATCGCGGACCTTCGCCCCTGAAGATCAGTGTTTACAAATGTCCTGGAGGTGCAGCACACTAACCTGCCCCCTGCTGCCAGCTCCCGGTTTGCTGCCACTGTGGTGGGCTAACCACATGACCAACACTCGGGCCGTTTGGGCGGGGTGGACAGCAAAGCTGTGTAGCGCAGGCCCTGGAAGCGATGTTCCTCATGCTCGTCTGCAATTCCTTCAACGTCCTGTCGATGCTGCCGTCCTCATCTTGGTTCAGCATCACTGGATGTCTGGGCACTGATGCCTGCCTTGCCAACTCCTCCTTCAATACTTGGGCCAGGGCATCCTGCATGGTGCAAGATGCAGCCAGGCGTACATCTTGCCTCGCCTCGGTGTCTGCGATATGTCGATGAAGAAGCGATGTAATCACGTGTCTCCTTGGAGCACCCCTCCAGAGGAGACAGGTGGGACAGCCGTACGATGTCCTGCCACAGCTCCTGCAGTGGTTCCCCTGGTCCAGTATTTCCAGACGGAGGGAGGCAGTTATTTTGCAAAATTGGAGGGGGTAAATGTAAAAAATATCACTACTGGTTCATCAGCTACATTCACATGAGCAAACATTTTATGTTAAAAAAAATAATATATAAGGTGACATACCTATGGAGTGCAAATATCTGTTGATTATTTTCGCTTTCATTCAGAGCAGGGTGACACCTTGTAGTTAGTCTATTAGTGGCAGTGAACTATCTGCTAGCCTGTTTTTCAGTCGAGTCATCTTTTATACATAGCACCAATATACCTTCCAACAGTGGCTGTTGATATTTGTGCAAACAGTATTTTTACACTAGTCTCTTTCAGTTCATCATAACCAATAGAAAACTGAAAAATGTAGTTCAATGTGATAAACTAGTTTACATTGGAGACCAAACATTTAAAAGTACAGATCTGCTTACAAACGATCTTGGTCTATGCCATGTAAATACAGGCAAAGTATGTTGACATGTAACTTTATCATCTACTGAATGTGATTAATGATTAAGATGTTGACACACACTGCCAGTATTTACATGGCGTAGACCAAGATCATTTGCAAGCATATCTGTAGTTTAAAAATGTTTGGTCTTCAAAGTAAATGACAATGCATTGCTATTAAACTATATTCATCATTCTTCTATTGTTTATAATGAACTGAGAAATACTAGTGTAAAATACTTTCTGTATCGTACTAGTATTAACAGACACTGCTGTAAGGTCCTTTAGTACCATGAACAGAATGACTCCATTAAGAAACTTATACACGGTTATTGTCCACAACACACTGGCCTTAACTCCAAAGTGAGCACAGCTGCCATTTTATAAAATTAATTGACGCAAAGTTAACACAATGTGACTATAACTAACCCTAACTTAATTTTATAATGAGGATGCAGTGTGTCTCCAAGAGAAACACATTATTTAACATGATACTACAACTACTTCCAGATTGTAAATTAATGATTTGGCAACTACTTTGAAATGAATGAGACTTAAGGACCAGTAATTTTAACCTAGGGCAATTATATTTAGAAATTTATTTGTATAGTCAGTCAAACTATGATCTGGTGTTAGACTGGTCACTTAAGACAACTTACAATGATTTGCGTTGGTGCAAAAGAAATGACCGCTTTTATGTAAGCCAAAAACGTAAAACTCTATTCAAAGAATCATTGGGTATACCTATTTGTAGAAATTTTTTAACAATTTACTATGTCTGTCAAGTTATTCTATAGGGAATGGCGGTCTATATTCTACTGCTTTAGTATCCTTAGCTGGTGACAGTAAACTAGGGCAGTGCACAAAGGCGACCGCCTATATAGTTAGTATTTAGCAAAAATGCCCAACAATTATAATTAAGTTTTCGTAAATATTTTATAAAAATATTTACAAGTGCATGCCCAAAAGAAATAAGAATTTGACTATAGTCAGTATTTGGCATTCCGTCTACCTTTCTATATACATACATATCCCCCTCTCCGCCCCTTTATTATTTTACCGACAACCAGGACAGAGTCGTCTGTTCGTGTCTATCCGCACACATTTAGGCACCAAGGTTTACAGGCAAGTTCCTTCTACTCTCCCACATTTCAACACTAGCGCGTGCACACACACACACACCCCCTCCCCCCTCTTTTTTCTTTCAGAAAAGTCAGTGCTCTTGATCTGAACTTGTAAGGCAATGCAGCCATATAAACAACCGTAGCACATACCTTCGAGTCTATTTATACCTTATATTTTTTTATGTAACTCGTCAATTTTTTGCCATATTTTTAGTGAACTGGAGTATAGTTTGTCAGTAAATTATTGCGGTGGAAAATGGTAAGGGGGTACATGCCCCACCACGGCGCCCATGCTTCTTGAAGTGAACCACTGCTTGTGCTTGACCAACTCAAGTTAAGCTCCAGGAAATACAGTATGTGAAACACGACTCTTCCTCACACCTCGCTCTTTCTTATTGATGCAGCAGCATCAAGGTCGTGCTGGCATTCGGACGACACATGACCTGCTGTCAGTAATAACATTCAACACGAACTGGGAAACCACATATGAGAATAGACATGTAAGTGGAAGCGAGGAAGTGGTGTGAAGTGAGAGAGAATATGTTACAATTGTTCTTGGCTTGACAGTGGTAGGAATAAGTGGACTGCAGTCAGTTGAGCACTATAGAAACGAACCTTTGAAAAATGCCGCTACTCTTATCGGCAAATGTAACGGCCACACTGACTGCTATGGGCTCTGTGAAGTTGCTAATGATGGAAGGAAATAAGTTCCATGTATTACTTACTGTTGGATTAAAAGTGTTAGGTGAAAATTTGTGAGTATGAAATTATCTATTTTGTTTTCTGTATTTAAAATTAATGTAAGTGTAAGAATAAGCAAACTTTTAAAATCTTCCAATTATCCAATAAATTTACAGTTTAACTTGATTGATGAATAAATAAAGAGATCAGGTCCATGGTATTATTAATTTTACTTGCTGTCCCTACAAGTAGATCTTGTGGCTCCAGCCTACCTGGAGCTTTTTAACGTGTTTGAGGCCGAGAGGCACTGGCGATAAGGGCGTATCAAGCACGCCATCGCCGCTAAGCGCAAGGCTCTGAACTGGCGTGCAGTGTTCTAGTTGCACTGCGTGACCCTATTATTTTATTAATGGAAAGTCGAATGCAGGGCCCTTTAATAGTTTTGTATCTGACTAGTATATTTTGAGATGCAGCACTTTCAAAAGGGCGTTTTTGGCATTTTGGAATATTCAAAAAAGGTATTTCCAACTTGAAAGCACTCTACAGCGACACGTCTGAAGTGTGCTCTCTTTGTAGATCAGCACACTGGACGAACCTGAACTACTAACATACTGTAACGCAGTTGAAGCGCCAGGTAGGCTGGAGTCAGCAGTCAGCAGTACCTTCATAAGACCTCACTGCGCTGTTCTACTGTCGACCTCCCAGCTCGGCCGTAGCGTGTCTGTGAAGGCGACTCCAGTGCCGTGTCACTATGTGCGGGAAAGGAGCTCGCTGGAGGCGAGGCATTGGTATGGTGACTGACGTTCTAGCGCCGTGCCAAGGTCAGGGTCAGCAGGAAAACAAGCGCCGGGCAGGTCGAGGAAGTCCCGCTGACGTCACTGGGGGTGGAGGGGTGTCCACCGCCTACACTGAGGGCGTGGACACGTCACACACCACCCAGTACTCCTCGTCCTCATTGGCTGTTTCTAGTCTGTGCTCGGGTCAACTTAGCCAAATGCCTCCGTTTTCCTCTGTCCCTCCACCACTCTCCCTTCCAGGGTTTCAGTATTTCTCTCTCCTCACACGCTCAGTCACTTGCTCCTCCCATTTCTTATTTAGTCTTCCTGTGGCCTTCTTCCATTGTGCTTCAGTTCCTTGTTTTCTGTATTTTCTATCATACTTAATTGCGAAATTTTTCCCACATTACCGCTATCATGTTCCTTGCTAATTCCACACCCATTTCCTTTATCTTTCTTTCCTTTGGGGCCGCGGAGGCTGAGCGGATAGTTTGCTTGCCTCCCACCAAGGCGAACCGGGTTCAATCCCCGGCCGGGTCACTCCCCGATTTTCGCGTGTGGGAACAGTGCCGGACGATGCCGCTGGTCGGCTGATTTTCTCGTTGGTCTCCCGTTTGCCCCGCCCTTTCATTCCGGCGCTGCTCCATACTCACCCTCATCGGCTCTCAAGACGTCGATGTCTCGAGCCGCCCAAATCTCTTCCCTCACTCACACATTCATGTTAGTGGTTCGGGTGCCACAGTGGATACACAGTATCAGCTTGCTGCACGCTGCCCGCTACAACATCGCATTCCTCCAGTGTGGCGCACTCTGTCAGCAACTGCACACACGGTCCACGCCTGAGCACCAAGGTACCTGGCAAGTACGCTCTCAGCGAAGTAATGACTACTGCAACACAGAGAGTGTACGATCTCCGAGCCAGCCGTCCTCCAGGATGTACCTGCTTGATGCAAGCCCTGTGCCTTCCAGAAGTCGCACACTGGCCCCCACAGTCGGGGGGGGGGTGTACATCCCTCCCTAACATACCCCGCTCTTCACAGTGGTGACAGACTGCACATCACTCTGGTTAATCCAGCGCAAATTGAAAAGATGCCCAGCCACCTCTCTACTAGTTTCTCCTCTCCCAATAATAATAAAGAGCATGATACCCACCTATCTTTCTCCTGTAGCATTTTCTCATAATGCGTGTAACAATTTTTAATTCTTTCCTGTCGAAAGGGTTTTTACGGTGTCTGTGCCGGTTTTTCCCTTTCTCTTCTAGGTATAGTTTAACTATAAGTACATTAGGGAGGTTTTTCATGGCCAAACTCGACCATGGGAAACCCAATCCCTCTTTGCCGCGATGCACGTCTCCTTGCATGTTCTTCCTTCCCTTGTAAGCGTAAGGGTTAGCCCTGAGACGCAATAATCCCGTTCCTACCGCGGACTAACATTGCACTTAGTTTTAGAGTAGGTTAGAAAAAAAAAGATGACAGGCTGCGACTTCTCCCCTACACCAAGGACCTGCAACAACTGCACAAGTCATTCAAGCTGGAAGTATTGTCGTACACGTGTGCACGTTCTGCGACACGAGAATACTTGCAGTTGTTAGTGTACGGCTCGAAACTACGAACTGACTGTAGTCCTTTCATGGTTTCTTCCAATTATACTGAAGCTCTGCTCAAGTTCTACTTTCAGGCTACTCCTCCGCATCGTGCAAACAAAACTTCACTAATAGTGGGTTCACAATTTAAGTACAGAGCATAGAACATTCATACAACCAGAATTCTTGTGCGAATTGATTCACAATTGAATAAGTATAGATTAAATTGATTCACAGTTGAATACTTGTGTATTATTTTTAGCCAATGAAATATTGCGACGTGTTCGAGGTCAGTTGGCGGTGTTGGCAAATAATTGATTTTTGTTACAGATTGTTATATTGTTTTCAAAATGAACAGCATTTTAAAATATTTTGCTTTTTCTAATGTGTGTGTGTGTGTGTGTGTGTGTAACCTTTAAAAATTCCCACTTGCTAACTGTTACCTGCTCTTTACTCTAAATTTATATCCTGCGACATTTGTTCTTTTCTGCATCATAACTGTTCTTCCGTTTAAAATAAACAACTTCGTTGGAAATGTTATACTCTTCTCTGATTGGCTGTTGCTCCACACGCCTGCATTAGAGATGAAATGTAACTACTTCCTTTGTGCACAATGTCATGGACTCTCGTACACGACCTGTTGTGCGCAGTTGTGAATGCAAAGGTTCGAAAACATGGCGGTCAATTCCTGTGCGCACGTCTCGCGTTCTGCGGTTACCGTTATGCTTTCAATTACGAACCAAGCTTTAGTTGAGAGGGACAACGTACCACATTCGTGCGCACTCAGTTTAATATATATTGCATGAGAACTATTTCTTACTAGGTGTTACCAACACACCTATTTCCTCTCCTTTTCTCCGTATTAATTGTAAATTAAATGTTATAATTTATAAATAAATAAGTAAAAGTTCAGTTTAACAAAAAATAAGAAACTTTCACGGTAACAAGTATAAAACGTTACGGATACGTTACATATTTAGGAAACAACCAAACACGTCGTACATGGGATAATTTTTCATCAAAGATTCGATTCAGAAAGTGGCGAAACACCGCAAAAAACTTGCAAGTTGTGTAACAGAAATTTCACAATTGCTATATATTTTGTAGAGGTCTTACACTCTAGCTGGGTTTGTTTAAAGTTGCATCTATAGTGGAAATATGTAATTTTGTGCTTTAATTCGGGTCCACGTGTTTTTTGTGGAAATAGTAGCTCTATATAATACTAGTATGTGTGGGTGTTTGTGAATTACGAAAACATGGCTGCAGGGGTAAGCCGTGCAGGCATTTGCAAAGAAACAATTTTGTGGCAGTCAACGATTTTGTATTTAAAGAGAAATTTACGTGAAGTACTACAGAGTTTGAAAAAAAGCATTAGGCGAAAAAGCAGATTTCCATGTTAAGGCGGGAGGGGGGGGGGATTTTACATTGTGTGAGCAGAACAAACACTAAACTGGATTACATTGTCTGGGAAACGGAATACTTGTATTAGTAGTTAACAAATTAGTCTTGTAGAGTCGATGTACAAGTGTAGAGTTATTACTGATGTATTGTTTGCAAGTCTCGAGTCAACAAACTGTGGACTTGTGCGAGTTGCGATGCAGGACAACACAGCAGCGACCCTGCATTGCGCTTGCAAGCTGCCAGCACACTTGTCTACACTGAACAAGCTCGCCGCATGTTCGCACTGACTCGCACTTACAAGAAGGGCAGCTAGTGGCGTCGTTGAACCTCTGACACGAGTAGACTGTGGTCACGTCTTGCCTACACCTACTGTCATAGCGAGCTCACTTTCTAAACAATGTTGCCAACGTTGAAAACATAAACACTTGAAACAAACGTCCTACTTAAGAGACGTTGTAAATGAGACATGTCTGCATCTGAGGACACTGAACTCACTTCTGTGAGCGAGAAGTGGCACATTCGCTGCACGTTCACATTCCTAGCCGTTTCACTTAATGCACGAGTTAACAGGTACCACGACAATATTGATCTTACATTTGCCGGGATACAAGATGGACAAAAAAACTAAATGCTAAAATGGAGTTAGAGAAGTGTTTACTTAGCAGTAGACAGTCAGCTAGCACCGTCAGACTTGCAGCTCATTTTCATTTGACTTGTCACTCGCTCCATTCTTGCCGCGAACGAACCACCAGCGGCACTGCCCCGGTCAACGGACAACTCTTAACTGCACTGTGAAGCTCGCTCTACCATCACACCGGCATAGCATTTCCCTGTAAAACAATGTTAGACATGTCTCAGTTAATCTCTATGCTATGACCTTCAAGTAAATGCATTTATGTAGACTGTACTGACTACAATGGTGTGCAAGCAAAGTCTCGGTATTTCTTAATATAATTTATACTGACTGTACTGGGGATGTATAAAAATATTGGTCCCAAAAATAATTTAAATGGAAATTGAAATAAAATGTTTAAACTTTTTACGTTTAGCTTGTAAAGTGTATTCTACAGTCTGTGTAGTGGAAAAAGAAGAACGTTCTGCCATTGCTGGTGATGGCCTGTGAAACATTTCAGTTGAGACTGATGTTTGTTGGTGCTGTTACATGAAACTGGGGTCCGACTGCACATTCGACCGTATAGCTGCAGGGGAGTGCTGCTGAAAATGAATGATGTTCCTATACGATGTATGATGTATGATGGCGTGAAAGGCCAGCAGTACGTTGTGCAGTGCGTGGGCTGCTGAAGGACGAGGGGTGGGTACTATGTTGAAGGTCTGTTTGTGGACTGCAGAGTTGTGCTGGAGGATCACTATGATGTAGTTGTTTGATTAATTGTACAAAGCCCATTTGTAAATCCACAATCCAATCTTCATTAAATTGTTATATTGGAAAAATTAGCATGCCTATCAGTATCTATGTGGCTCCTTCCGTAGTGCTGATATCATTTTCAGTTCGACATCGTCTAGTTTACGTTTCTTGCCTTTGCTACCGGGGAGCCCCTGGTTCACTACTGGTGCTGCTGGCTTTGCAGATCCTGTATTGATAGCGTCCGGTTTTTGTAAATTTTGTGTGTACTTGTCACCACCATCATGTTCCACTGGGTGTTCCTCTACCTCTGCGATGCTAGAATCTGTTTGCTTGTGCTCAATAGATTTCTTCAATAACTGCAATTGTTCACAGAAAATATACACTGAAGAGCTAAAAAAACTGGTACACGTGCCTAATATCGTGTAGGGCCCCCGCGAGCACGCATAAGTGCCGCAAGACGACGTGGCATGGACTCGACTAATGTCTGAAGGTATGCAGGAGGCAATTCACACCATGAATCCTGCAGGGCGGTCCACAAATCCATAGGAGTGCGAGGCGGTAGAGATCTCTTCTGAACAGCACGTTGCAAGGCATCCTAGATATGATCGATAATATTCAAGTCTGATGATTTCAGTGGCCAATGAAAGTGTCTACCGTCAGAAGAGTGTTCCTGGAGCCACTCGGTAGCAACTCTCGACGTGTGGGATGTGGCATTGTCCTGCTGTAATAGTCCACGTCCGTTGGAATGCACAATGGACATGAATAGGCGCAGGTGATTGGACAGGATGCTTACTTATCTGTCACCTATCAGAGTCGTATCTAGACGCATCAGGGGTCCCATTTCACGCCAACTGCACACGCCCCATACCNTCTGTCACCTATCAGAGTCGTATCTAGACGCATCAGGGGTCCCATTTCACGCCAACTGCACACGCCCCATACCATGGCAGAGCCTACGCCAGCTTGAACAGTCCCCTGTTGACATGTAGAGTCCATGGATTCATGAGGATGTCTCCATACCCGTACACGTCCATCCGCCCGATACAATTGGAAACGAGACTAGTCAGACCAGGCAACGTGTTTCCAGTCATCAACAGTCCAATGGTGGTGTTGGTGGGCCCAGGCGAGGCGTAAAGCTTTGTGTCTTGCAGTCAACAACGGTACACGAGTGGGCCTTCATCTCCGAAAGCCCATATCAATGATGGTCCGTTGAATAGTTCGCACGCTGGTACTTGTTGATGCCCCAGCATTGAAATATGTGCCAATTTGAGAAAGGGTTGCACGTCTGTCACGTTTAATGATTCTCGTCAGTCGTCGTTTGTCCCGTTCGTTCACGATCTTTTTCCGGCCGCAGCGATGTCGAAGATGTGATGTTTTACAGGATTCCCGATATTCACGGTACATTCGTGAAATGGTCGTACGCGAACATCCAAATGTTATCGCTACCTCGGAGATGCTATGTCCCATCTCTCGTGCGCCGACTATAACACCATGTTCAAACTCACTTAAATCTTGATAGCCTGCCATTGTAGCAGCAGTAACCGATCTAGCCGCTGACCGCATCGCGTCACTCTGATTGGTTCCATAACTCTGTTATGTGCATACGTACGCCTATACCAGTTTTTTTGGCTCTCCAGTGTATTTTCTCAATTTAAGTGCACCAGCACCAGACTTGTTCTCGCCCCTTTCTTTTATACAGCATTTCAGCCACTGATCACGAATGTTAGTCCATTTCTTGATTACTTGTTTACCTATAAACAAAAAATATCTTGCTGGAACGTGCCATTTGTTATTAATATTTGTCTCAGGTAAACTCACACTGAAGTAACAGTTTATCGCAAACACATTTGTTAAACTTACCATAGTCACTTTTTTCTGCATCACTTAATCCTTCAAAGTCTTCATTCAAACACACACATATACTTCACGCTTCGTTGGTTAAATTTCTGTCTTTATACGAATCTTATGTTTTATTTAACAACACTGGCCTCTGTTCGACCAATGTAATGAGTATTTCTGGATCTACAACTACGTCACTCATGATAAATCACCGATAAACCTCACTTGACCCAAGTAACATACATTCAGTGAGGTCACGACAACAGCTCCCACACGACTAACCCACGGAGCTTGTGAAGAGAACAACAGCTGGCAATATACCACTGAATAGTTGTACGGGCGTTTGATCAGTTCCAGTATGAGACTTTAGTAAAAATCAAAGCAATCACAAGAAGACCCAGTGTTACCGAGGCCACTTAATATAAAATTTAATCAATTGGATTTTCTTCCAATTCAGTTCACTTATAATCAGAGAGGTTCTTTCCCGAGTTAATATATTACAACAAATTTGACTGTTAAATTCTTGTAAATTAAACTGCCGTTTTGAACGTTTCTACTTTTGCAAATATTTGTTCAGTAATGTTTGTTCACCAGTGCTGTTGCTATGACTAATATGAATTGTTTTGTTCTTAAATTGTTTGGTGCAGTCACCGAGATGTTTCTACAGCAGATAATTAATAATGGCAATTAATCGCCTACTATGTCTCGACGAGACGGGGACATTTTTAGAACAATGTAGCAAACATGTTGGCAGTCACACCCACACACTTTTCCACACACTTACCCACACACTTACCCACACACTTACCCACACAATTACCCACACACGTACGCCACATCGCATAAATTACCGGTGTATCCCAGCTTATATTCTAGAGTAGCAAAATATTTCGTGCCAAGACTTAAGTATAAAAGTGCAAAGTGTTAAAAAATTCCCGTAGATGAACATAAAATGTACGGAAATATCCAGATGCTGTTCTGTGAGTACGAAAATCCTTTCTCGCTGCTAAATCTGAGTACCGTTCTTTAGCATAAATCATATCTAACAGACGACACTTCCAACCAAGAAGGAAAATGGAAAACGTGTGTGCGTCACCTACATTCACTTTTCTAATACAAATGTCGCAGTTTGGTTACTGACTTGGTGTACAGGATCTGACTCATGCCGGGTACGTGACTCGAACCACTACATACCCGGCTTCAATGACAGAGCAGTGACATCACAGCATTCACAACCACCGACAATGCTGCGTGTGTCTAACGTAAATATAATATAATTTATTCGCTAAGTAGATAGCCTATGTACATTAAGATTCGTCATTTCCTAGGTGAGAAATAACAGCACTTTAATAAATACATGTCTGGATGTATTTTCTGTTAAACCATTATTTGTTATATTTTGAGAAGCGTGCAAATCACTGTTTACGATAACTGCTTTCTACTTTATGATAAAATAGATTGTGTTATATCGCCAAATTATATTTACTTTGAAAATAAACAAAGCGTGCCACCGTTTCCGCGATAAGCCTATCGGGACTTGTGCGCTCCCGACCTTGGGCGGATTGAATTTCTGGGGTTATCTTTGCGAGAATGTTCCAGTCATTTCCCTAGCCTTTCTAAGCTTGACTCGGGCGCGCGGAACCTTCTAGAGCGGGATAGCAAGACCACTTAAGCCGCAACGGGCATCCGAGCCGACAGTTTTAGAGTTTGGAGGATTGTGCGACCTTAAGCGACTGTGTACGGAGACGACGAGCCAGCAGAGCGACGAGTGGCGGCGAGAGCGAAGTCTGCGGACTGCGAGCATCGGTACAGTGAAGAGTGATACTGGCGGGCGGGGCTATTGAACTGAATGCGTGAGTAACAGACATGTGGAATTATAGCCACAAAATTAACGAGTGCGAATTAAGTGAATAACCAATATAAGGATATTGGTAAGGACTATAATTGGAATTTAGATATACATTAAATATTGCACTTACTGAGAATAACAAGTGTACTAGTAATACTGGATATGTTGTAAATAACAGCTGTGTGAGTATTTATAGTAGTATAAATTAAAAAAGAGTAAAATTTCGTTCTTTTATTTTTATTAAGACCACCGTCCCTCACGATCTCGGATATGCCCTTATGGCGCCATGTAAATTATATTGATATTATTTGGAGGTAGTTGAATATACAAAATGCGTAAAATATGAACTTATTAATTTTAAAAATTAAGTTTCGTTGACGAATACTATTACGCGCGTGGCCCCTCGCATGAAGTGCGCGCGGTCGGGCACTGTGCCACGGCGAGGGATGGGGGTGGGGAGAGGCTGACCCACCTCTCTCCCCAGGCGGTCTATTCAGTCGACAGTCAGCTCCGCTAGAGGGGAGGGGGGATGATTGACAGTTGACCTGGCTGGCGTCGTAGCCCCTCCTCCCCTTCATCCCTGCTGGAGAAGCTAACGACTTGGGAGGGTGCTTAAAGAATATTGTGGGAACTAGGACCCTCGGTGCAACGCGGCATTTAGAGAGACTCCTGGGCGACGCCCACTGCACTGTACACATCGCAGCAGTCGNAGGACCCTCGGTGCAACGCGGCATTTAGAGAGACTCCTGGGCGACGCCCACTGCACTGTACACATCGCAGCAGTCGAGGGTCGGGATGGGTGCGGAAAGCGGGCAAAGTTGAGCTTGGCGAGGGACTCAGGTGAAGAGGACGGACGACGACGGGAGATTGCGGAATGATCTGAACAGTAGCCACTACATCGGGGAGGTTTTAGATCCCGAGGTACTGCCCCTCTTTCAGGCGACTTCACGTGGCATATTTAAGCAGGATAATGCCCGGCCACATGTGGCGAGGAACGTGCAAGCTTTCTTCATTGAACGACGGGTACCACTGCTTCCCTGTCCTGCACGTTCGCCAGACATGTCGCCCATCAAACATGTCTAGGATATGGTTGGTCGGTGACTTGTTCGTCACGGACCTCCAGCAACCACTGTTGATGCTTTGTGTACTCGCATACAAACCGCGTGGATGGAGATTCCCCAGGAACATATCCTGATCCTCTTTGATTCCATGCCGCAACGTTTAAGGACTTTGATTGCAGCACGTGAGGGCTTAACACCACACTGAATTCTCAAGTACAGAGATCATGTACAGTTCTGTAATCTTAATCAATTGTGTATTGTCATCTACCTAATCTGTGGTATAAGGCTAATTTCAATCACACGTATCCTTCTTGGTGTTGCTTTCACACAAAAGTNGTCATCTACCTAATCTGTGGTATAAGGCTAATTTCAATCACACGTATCCTTCTTGGTGTTGCTTTCACACAAAAGTCAGTGTATATCGCTAGACAAAAGCAGGTGACACTGTCTAAAAGAAAGGTAGGCTCCTGAAGGATCTTATCGCTATTGCAAGTTATGCCAGACTTTGCAAAGGTTCGCCAAGTTATTGCAACTCACTGTGCAACAGCAAGGGAACAAACGGCGGCAGCAGTATCGCATGCAGGACCCTCACCTCTGTTCCACAAGGAGAGAAGTTACGACCCTGCTTATACCACATGCAGGCCTGGAGGCACCACAAGTCAACATCACTTGCCCCACATTCGCCCGCTTATCTGCCCGCTCTTATCAGCAACACAGCAGCTGCAACTGCCCTCTGCCAATGTGGTTACTGTAAACACGCATGCACAAACCGACTAGAACCATACGTTCTGTTTGCATATAACGTTTTTCGCAATTTTAAACAGGGCAGATATAAAATAACTGATGTCTGTAGTCTATTCGCGATTTCTTCAGACTTTTTACATCAAACCTTTGAAAAAATCACCCCATGTATGACGTACTTGGTTGTATCTTAAATATGTCATTTATCAAAAGCTGTTTTATTTTTAATTAATATAAAAGTACCTCATTCTGATGATGTCTTCAGAGTTATCTTTGCTTTCGAGGTTGAGCCGCGCCATTGTGGAAGTGATCTCCAACGTCTCGCCTCGCATTGCAGCAGGCATCACCAGGGTGCAGAGTTGCGCTGTGGAGAACACTCTAGCAATGACGTGGCTCTACCTCGAAAGCCAAGGTAGTTCTGCCTTATTCTGGGTTAAATTGAACTTTCGCTTATATTTTATGTATGAATTGTAATATTTCATTTATCATTAATGTGAATACAAACAGAGAGAGAGAGAGGATAGGTGTGTTGGTAATGCCTAGTGATAATAGTTCTTATGCAAAATATTATTAAATTGTGAGTGCGATGTGTTGTCCCTCTGGTGCAATCCCCTAAACTTGGTTAAGCTTTGTTTGTATGATGCGTAGCAATATCCCGAAAGCAGAACTTTAGCATGGCTTCAGACAATTTTGAAGTAATCGAGAATGAACTATATTGGGGGCAGTAGCAAATTCTCAGAACGACACAGTTCTGCTGAAGATTCATGCTGTGTGGTAGTGCTGAGAGCTTACATTGGTAGAGGGTTGAGCACTGAGCACGAGGTTGCAGGGACGAAGGTAAATGAGGAAGGGAGGGGGGCAATTAGATGAGAAGGGTCTCCAATGCAAGGAGACAGTCTGAGTTGTTGGTTTTATACTTGTCTATGGCAAAACACGGAAGTTGACAGAACTGTAGCCAAGTGACTCCAAACTATTCCACATAAGTCCCATCACTTCCCCTGCATGAAGTGTTGTTTCTGTTAATGTATATTTCTTCCATGAATGATCAAAATGGTTAATAGACACCGGGATTGATTTGGATGCAATGAGAGTAAGGATAACATAATTCCAAAGAAAGCGCCAAAGGAACCGGGGAAGAAGATGACAAGATTAACCACGAATAAGCTAAAATGTCAAAAGAAAAATTCAGTTACCCGAAATAATAATGACCCATTAACCTTGACGTGTGACGTCTTTTAGAATAGCAACCTCGCTGACCCACTTTGCGAGCGCCTCTCAGTCGACACGTGTCACGAGGCAGGTGGCGGAGCGCAGTTACACGTGTCCTGCGGCTTAGGCCTTCCACTCTTCACCCACCCACCTCCCTACGCCTCTAGCAGGCCCATGAGATCTGTTGATCGCAGAGGTTTCACGAGATATATAAACGCCGTTCGCCTAAATTCAGAAAACACGCACCGCGGAAGAAATAGCTGACGAGCGGGATAATGGTGCCGAGAACACCCCCCTCCCCCCTTAGCTAAACACAGGACAATGTGGAAACGCACCGAGAATAGCTGACAGAGCAAGCTAGGAGCACAGTGCCACCCCCCCCCAACCTTCAGGAACCAGGGCACGTATTTTGAAAGGCATTGTTCTGCTTTCTTCCACCTCACCCCCTCCCCTAATAATAGAGACACGTGCCGACACATAAGGAGGGAGGCTGGTGTCCATAAAAAACCCTTTACTAGAGAAGTGGGGTGTCAGTCAATTATTACCGCCCAGAGACGTTAGTTCAAGAGAGCAGTCAGTTGAATATCGCCGCGCAGAGAGAAGTCAACCGCGCCGAGGGGGCCGGGGGCACTTCGGACCCCTGGCCACGTTAGTACATCAGTAGAACAGCGGTCCAGTGAGACGGCAGCACCTGCGGGCCTTGCCAAGGCCTAACACATCGCCGGAGCTCACCCTCCACAGCTGACATCATACCAGCAAGAGTTAAGTATACAATCGCCGCGCCGAGACGCCACAGTTAATACGAGTAGCCACATTAGCGCACCACACCTCTCAAGTGTTGATGTATGTAGTTCTTGTTTAAACTCCGGACAATATATTCGTCCTTCAAAATGAAACAGCAACCGATTACATTATTGCAAAACCCCTTAACCTTCAGGCATCATATAGTCTGTGCCTGGAGGCATTAACTACGACACTATAAGCCACCATGTCTTCCACAGCGGCGGTACAGCGTCAAGTTAATTTGGCGCTCGGACGTGGGACCCAGCGCTATTTAGTGTAGCATACGTCAACCTATTGAACCTATGTGCAAGTACGTAGGTAACAACTTAAAAGAAAAACAGTAATTAGTAACCCAACCAAATTATAAAGTTTTGAAATAAAGTTCATACCCAAGCCCAAGTAACTTGAATTGTACTCACAGATTATGAAAAGTGGTTATTTAAAATATAAAATGTTTAACTCTGTTAATTTAATGCCAAGAAAATGTATATTTTATTAAAATGAATAGTAAAATTAGAGAGAAATTAAGTCATTAAAAACATTTTACGCGACCAAATAATTTTCGTGTGAAATGCAGGAATGTGTAAATTTAGGGGTTGTAAAAAGATGATTTACACTATGTTGAATACGAAGGGAACATGTGGGGCTAAGGCGAATTTATTTATATTAATAAGCTTAGAACATCTTTGTCCTAATATTAAAATGACTTAGTGTGATCCATAGGAGCAAAATGAAACATGATTTTGAGAGATAATTTCGACGTGACTCAGAATGAGCAGGTTTAAGTTTAGGTTCTTTGACGAAATGAATGGTGAGTTATTACAGATTTTTGGTGGGAACTGCAAGACATGTTGGGAGGGCCTAGGTCGTGGACGCCAACTGATCTGTCACTCAGACCACAGCAGGAGCATGGGTGATAGCTGTCACTTCAGTTGTGGCGGAATGCTGGAGTGTTGAGACTCTTCAGACGCCTCTGAAGTTGAAGAATCCAGAACTTCCATCAATGTCAGATCTAGGTGGAGAGTTAGCACAGCTGTGTTTCCCCGTCAGTGGACTTCGTGACTAGCAGAGGACAAAATCATGTACTTGCAAAAGATGTAATAGTACTTGAATATTCAGAATATATATATATATATATATATATATATATATAATTACATTTAACTGTTATGTGTATCTTGAAATGGTAGCCAAAAGTAAAATAGTTTTACTCGAATGATATAAAAAATATATAACTAGCATATAAGCATATGTTTGTTACACTTCAAAAGAAAAAAAGGCTATATTTGATATAAAAATATATAACTAGCATATAAGCTTGTGTTTATAACACTTCGATAGGGCAGAATATATTTGAACAGAATACTACTTTCACATACAAAATGTTTTAAACCTATAGATGGTCTTATGTCTGTTTCATATGGTGGTCGGTATACCACAGCAAAATGGCTTGTACGTGAATATTCAGAAAAAGAAAAAACATATGAGTACGTTGAACAGTTGTTTTTATTCGACTCGGTACAGAGTATTAATTTGTAAGAAATGTTATGTTCATACACAAACTACGTCAGTGACTTTGGGTTGTGCGGGGGTAATGATTGCTAGCAACCCTTCTTACTATAGTGTGAAGGGGGTTTGATCCGCGACTGAATAGTCGTTTATTTAAACTACTGGCAACAGTTCAAAAACGTTTATTTGTAAAGTGTATTTGCAACAGAAGCCGAAAGTAACATAAATATACTCGAAGGATATTATATTATTAACCCATAAGAAATCATATTTAATTATTAAACAATATTAGCCTGAGTGTGAACGCATTACTTAAAAAAAAAAACTTAAAACTTTATTATAGCTGAAATGATACAGAGTCAGCTTATCATAAGAAAATTAATTGTACAGCCCCGAAACTTGTCGTGTACGCTTTACCTGGCGACGTCAATTAAAGCCTGGTTACTGCACACAGCCATGAACCTGGAACTCAAGACTAGGGAACCCAACAGCAGTGGTTCTGAAAGCGAGGTGGTGGATAGTGAGATAACGTGCAGTGGCAGGTGTAACTGCACTTTAGCGGTGAGCTCGCGGTCTGCCAGGTAGTCTCACCATTGTGTGACCTTGTGGCATGCTGCTCACCCGTACAGAACTCAGACCGTCTTGTATTGAAGTCCCTGCAGGACGACGAAGTTCGTACGCGAACGCCGGCTCTGTCCGAGTTGCTCTTCACTCGCGACAACAGACGTCTTGTGGCAGTGGATAGTTGGCAGTAAGGGCGTACACAATACACTGGACAAGCAATACAACTGCATGGTATTGACATTGCAGTCGTACTCTCATCTGCGACATTACAGCTTGCCTAGTCCATCGCACGCCATGACTTGTTCTGGTGAGCCTACTGTGCCGTTTTGATATACGGCACTGTTCTTACAGAAATTTGAAAACTGATTTTCATATTTTAAGTCAATTACATCTATTGCGTGTGATATTATTAAATGTCTCGTTACATTTATTATTTTAATTATTGCGTAAATTATTATTTTATTCTCCTTTTTAGATATCTAAGATTTATTTAATTAGTAATTGAATTATATTTGTTAGATATTTATTTATGTCACGACTTTATTATGATAAATGTTTTATGTATTTAGATATATGGTTTATATGGCTATATAAATGAAGTTATTTAAATATTTCAGTCTGCTTAATCTTGTTTGTCAGAATTTAATTTTGTTAATATTTTTCCCGTTACCCTGATGTCAATTCAGTTCTGAGTCTGTGCTGTAAACACTACATTAATCTTGTAGAAGCCTGCAGACCCGTGTTTCAAGAGTTTGTTTCTCTGCCCACCGGATATGCAATGCTGCGTTGCGAATTCTTTCAGTCGCCGTCTGAAGCTACCCCTTCCACTCACTTCCCTGCAGCTGCAGTTATTACAGATTTACGTAATTCCATTTTAAACTTTACTATGCTTGCTTATTACATGTCACGCACCGAACAAACGTAATTTCAAGTTATTCGTATCTAAAGTAAATTATGCTATTAAATTTAAATTAAGTAACTTACGTTTGTACGGGGTACCCCTTTTAATACTTTTTAAACTGCAGGCAGTCAACTGACTTCAATTTATTTTTAAATAAAGTTTAATTAAATATCATGGTGTTAACGTAAGTCGATTATAACATTTTCTGTTCTGATGAAGACTTTTTTAAGTTTGCTATTTCAAAGAACTTTCTGTTGCATAATTTATGCTTCAAGTTAATGATGAATTTTTCTAGCCTATTTGTTGTCAGTTATTTTGTACTGGAATATCCAATAATTATGCGTTCCAAAGACTGTGATTCTGTTTGTTAGTATGTTCTAAACTGGAGAGCCAAAAAAAAAAAAAGGTATAGGCGTGCGTATGCAAATAACAGAGGTATGGAACCATCAGAGTAACACGATGCGGTCGGCAGTGCCTATATAAGACAACAAGCGTCTGGCAAAGTTNTTAAGTGAGTTTGAACGTGGTGTTGTAGTCGGCGCACGAGAGATGGGACATAGCATCTCCGAGGTAGCGATAAAATTTGGATTTTCGTGAACGACCATTTTACGAGTGTACCGTGAATATCGGGAATCCGGTAAAACATCAAATCTTCGACATCGCTGCGGCCGGAAAAAGATCGTGAACGAACGGGACAAACGACGACTGACGAGAATCATTAAACGTGATAGACGTGCAACCCTTTCTCAGATTGGCGCAGATTTCAATTCCTCCTGCATACCTTCAGACATNGGGCTTTCGGAGCCGAAGGCCCACTCGTGTACCGTTGTTGACTGCACGACACAAAGCTTTACGCCTCGTCTGGGCCCGCCAACACCGCCATTGGACTCTTGATGACTGGAAAGACGTTTCCTGGTCTGATGAGTCTCGTTTCCAATTGTATCGGGCGGATGGACGTGTACGGGTTTGGAGACATCCTCATGAATCCATGGACCCTACATGTCAACAGGGGAATGTTCAAGCTGGTGGAGGCTCTGTCGTGGTATGGGGCGTGTGCAGTTGGCGTGAAATGGGACCCCTGATACGTCTAGATACGACTCTGATAGGTGACAGATACGTAAGCATCCTGTCCGATCACCTGCACCCATCCATGTCCATTGTGCATTCCAACGGACGTGGACAATTCCAGCAGGACAATGTGACACCCCACACGTTGAGAGTTGCTACCGAGTGGCTCCAGGAACACTCTTCTGACTTTAGACGCTGCCATTGGCCACCTAAATCACCAGACATGAACATTATTGAGCATAACTGGGATGCCTTGCAACGTGCTGTTCAGAAGAGATCTCCACCGACTCGCACTCCTATGGATTTGTGGACCGCCCTGCAGGATTCATGGTGTGAATTGCCTCCTTCATACCTTCAGACATTAGTCGATTCCATGCCACGTCGTCTTGCGGAATTTGTGCGTGTTCCCGGGGACCCTACACGATATTAGGCAGGCTTGCCATTTTTTTTTTTTTTGGCTCTTCAGTGTTAAATGGAACTAAAATTAAAAAAGAAAAGAATTCGAAGTGCGCAATCACAAGTCACGTCTTGTCATTTTAATATTTAAATATATTTCCTCTGGGCCCTTAAGTTTTGAAGCTACAAGTAAAGACTTGTATAATATATTTTAATCCATTCTTTTGTGTCCTGTACGACCATCCAGCATTGTTAATATTTTGTAAATCACTTTCATTGCTATTTGTTGTTGCAGAGTCCTTTGGCAAGTTTCATTATTTTTTTGTGCCACGTTTTACTGTATGGTTTGTGACTTTCTTTGTTTTTTTTGTTTGTACCAAGGACTGGCTGTTTCATTCGTTTGATGAAGTGACTATTTTATTTGTGTATGGTCGTACATGGGCACACAATTTACTTATTATTTTTCTTATGCTATGATTTGTGGTAGGTAACATATGTATGTAATGATTGCTGGATTTGTGAAAAATAATGAACCATTGCTTTTTAGTTCCAGTTTTTTTCCATTAGCATACTACAGCACATGCAAAGCCTCATCTTGTCATGTGTGGCGTCGATACATCCTGGAATATTACATTTATTACTACTTTATACTTTGTTGTTAATCCTGAACAGACAACCTGCCAAATATGTTTTCTACTGGTAACTCACCGTAGCCCATGTAAGATAAGGTGTTCTACTATAATGTATTTTGGAACATTTACATTCATACTGTATATTATCTGATAATGGATATTGCAATAACAATACTGAAGGAGTATAACGTTTAGACATACATGTGACATATCTGCTATGTCACTTCCACAATTCCTCATGTATACTTGTCGTCTATGTTGGGCCTTCGACCTGGGGTTTATTGCTATTTCCTTTAGGGTTTCAACACACATCCTGGCAGGAGTTGTGAATGTGAGATAGTATTCGTGTCAGGCACAAATGCACTGAAGTTACTAATGGTGGCACCGTACTTGCTTTTCTTCTTTATTTATGCGCTGTCCCCAACTTCTCTTTGTTCCTCTACCTTTCTACCCTACTCTTCTTCTTTGGCTGGCGTCTTTCTGTGCGTTCCTTTGTCCGCTTTGATTTTTTTTTAGGTGTTGTGGGTTTGATGTCAACAACGTTGTAAACAACCTAAGTAATATGTATTTGCAAGGCAGTTGAGAAAAGTTTAAAAACTGAAAAACTCTGTTATTTCAAATTAATTAATTTAAAATGATGTATAAAAGAAAACACAGTGCCTCTGCAAGTGTATGTTGCGTAGCCTCGGCTCCAACATCCGGGGAACTGCACGCATGAGCTTGGTTTCAGGCCTCGTGCAAGCGACCAAGTGTATGCATACAGTAAAGGTGAGGACAACAGACAACGTGGGACTTTCACCTGTAGAAGACCAGCACTGAAGAAACTTTTTAATGCATTATTGTTCAAGAATGTATATTTGTAATAAGTAATTGTTTAAATAAATTTGACTTAGAAAATTGCTTAGTATGTTTTATTTCTAAGATACAGTTACCCTTTTATCCATACACAGCCAAGTAAAAGAACTTGTTTACTGACATTTATTCATATGTTGAAGTATAAAGAAAACTTATTTGCAAGTGCTTGGAAAATAAATCTTCCGTACTACTTCTCATTTGTGTAAATGTACTCTAACTGAAAAATCGCAGTATTTGGTATGTTTATAAAAAAAATGTACAGTCAGGATTGATCACTGCAGTGTGTAGGTACGCACTTTTAATGCGTGGAAAGCACTCTGCTGCTGTTTAATTTGCTATCCTTATTTAATTACTATTATATATTGATGTGTACGAGTATAAAGTAAATTATTATAGAAGCTAAATTAAAAGAGTACTTGGCATGGTTATGCATACGAAACATCTCATTGCTTATATGTTCCATGTTGGAGTGAACCATCCTTCCCAACATGAGTTGTCATCTCACACTTGTTATATATTTTCGCGCATCTCGAAGAGTCATGCCTATACTGTTCCTCATTCATGTTAATAATAAATAAATTAATTCAGAGTACTGGTTATAATTATAAATTTTTTAAGCCATTTTCAGTGTCTTTTCGGCAGGGGCGCTGTATATACCTCTCAAATAGACATACACATGTCTATAAAATTTTGGAAAAATAATAATTTCCATATATATTATGTATACATAATTTAAACCTGTGCTGACACCCATTTCATGTGTAGAAACAAGATGGCGAGGTAGATTGACAGAGCATGAACTGGCAAATTCTGGAAACAATATGATGACATGGAATGACAGAGCATGAAGCACCAAGGCAGAATAACAGTATGAACTGGAATATTCTTGAAATAAAGACATGCTGTTTTTGGACTTAGTGACTCATAAAAAATCTGCCAAAGAAAATGTTGCTGTTTTGGAGGGAAATTCGGGAAATTTTGAGAGAAATTATAGGAATTTTAAGTGGCTTTCCAGGGAAAGCGGGAAATTTTGAGGTGAAGGTCATCCAAGATGGCGGTCGTTCAACACCCGCCACCCCTGTGCCCGTATGACCATTTCTCTACTACTTGCGTCACTAGCCTGCGAACACGAAGCACCTGGACGTTATGCCATGTCGAGGTGAAGTTTGCTATGGTCCATACGGTATAAGAAGGCCACTTTCTGACAGTCAGTGAGTGGCAACTTAACGTTTACGAAACAAAGTGCCATTTACAAAATCCTGTATCAGCTGATGCAAGAACGAACAAAAGTTAAAATTACGTTGGCTATTCTGAGTGCACTGCCAATGCACATCACAAAAGCAGAAAATACGCGGGTAAGAAAGAGTTCTTACATTTATTAATGCATTTTATTTTACAAGGACACAAAACAATGGTTGTTAGTGTTAAAAACTAAACTTCGTGATAATGTAGTTATGTATAGGTGTTCAAAATGAAATGTACAATAGAACGATACGACGCGGAAAAGTTTTCTGAAGTTGTGCTAACTTCAGAAAGTTTTTTCACGTCGTATCATCCCTCTCCAACCTCGCTTTCAACACGTCCTTGATATTAATTCGAAAAGCATATAGAAATATTGCATAATATTGTTGGATTATTTTTCTATTAATTTGACGAAACGACATGAATTTGAAATATATTTCCAGCCTGAAATCTAAGAACAATCAACTTATAATAATACGCTATCTGTTATCCAAAAACGGCGGCTCAAACTTCGCTGTGACGCGCTGTGCGCGCGATCTCTCGGATATTATGCGAGGTATTACCAGCCAGAAATGAACCTCTTTTTTGCGCGATATATAACGAATTTACAAACAAATGCCAATAGTTATATTTTTCCACGAGCTCTGCATAATTTTTAAAGTAACATATATTTCATGTAAAATGATTTGGAGTAAAAGTCATTTATATTCGGCCGGTAATCGTTCGTCTACGTAAATTATACGCCATATTGTTCTCATGAAACCCATCTCCTTGTTTATAGAAAGTGAGATGCGTGAATAGTTTTTAAGCAATTCTAATGTTATTCCACGTTACATATTTCCAACTCGAATATATTAGCTATAACGCCCAAAGTGTGATAATAGATACAACAGACCGTCTCGCAAATGTTAACCCAAATTCACTATCTCGGACAAATTAAAAAAGAGTTAGCAAATATTTAATTATTTGCAACATTTTATATTTTTACTTGTATAACCTACTTATTTTTTTAGACAGATGTCAGTCTTAATGTATCTTAAAATTTGTTTAGCATAACAGTACAATGGCGAGTGGATTAGCTGACAGCGTGTTGATAAAAAATACAGCCCCGACTTGACGGACCAGCTGATGGCGGAAGGATACATAGTCACATG
>NQII01006204.1:116853-127421 GCA_002778355.1 Clitarchus hookeri | reverse complement strand
AAGCACCAGAGAGACATCGCAGGACGGGCGCCGAAGTAGCAGAGAGACGCCTCAACACGATTTCCCGGGACGCCGAGATGAAGCCAGCACACAGTAGCAGCTCAGTTAAGTAACCGCGCCTCCAAATCCGACCACTTTTTCCCGACGTTTATGAACTAAAACTCTGACCTGTAGGCCTCCGACGGGTAAGGGAAGGGTGCAGGAAGCGGAACCCAAGAGTGCAGTGTACCATGCCTATATAATGAGTGATGTAATTATGCAATAAATAACTGTTTTAGCTAACCGAATCCGAAGTGTTTATTAGCCGCCTGATTTCACCCCTGAGTATGTGTCAGTTCGGTACGCAATAAGGTTGACCAAGCGATCTAGCGCTCCATCATCCTGTAGATCACATACAGAGTGGGGAGCAGACTGTGCCGTGTCAACCTTTCGTTCAAGAAAGCCCTGATGGCACTTAAGTGAGAGAGGTGCCATCATGGTGGAACCACAACCTGCACCACAACTGTAGTGGGAAGGTCTTCTATCTATTTTTGGAGCAGCACTTCTTCGAGAAAAACAAAGCACTTTAAACCGTTCATGCAAAGGGTAAACAAGCATGAACCAAACAAAACATTTTTTATTATTTTTGCATACATTAACTACAATTTCTTTTGAACCCTACACAACCTCGTTGCACAAGGGTTACCTGATACATGACTGCTGTTGCTGTTGAATGTGTTCTTGCGGGTAAACAGTGCTTTGTGTGACCATAACACAGTGGCAGGAAATTCAGAAGTAGCTATGTGCTGCTGGGTCTTTCCATTTCAGATAAGACTGGACCAAGTCTAGTCAGACGACCAAGTTACTGGCGAACGCATCGGGTGTCAGTTGATCACCGCCCATTTTATATGTATATATATATATATATATAATGTGTGTGTGTGTTGTTAATAATAAAGGTAAAAAAAACACACACACATTATATATATATATATATATATAATGTGTGTGTGTGTTGTTAATAATAAAGGTAAAAAAAATTACTAATGGGAATTTTCCAATAGAAAAAATAATGTGCCGAGTTATTGCCACCCTAAAATTTATTTTAAGTAGAAAATGTGCCAAACGCCAAATTTTGAAATATGTGATCCTAAGAAACTGTAACAGCTTGGAGGCTATTTTTTTTTGTTCGGTGGCTATTGGAATGAACTATATTTTAAGCTGTATAAAATACAAAGTGTAACTTCAAAAGCCATTTAAAAAACAAATCTACAAACTTTATTAAATTGTATATTTCTCAACATTTTCAAGATTTTTTTTATACACAAAGGCTGGTAATTGGCGCCATTTGTACTACTACTAAGATGTAATTATTAATTGTATGCATCCTGTAATGGTAATTTACAAGCACGATAAACTTTTAATTTGAAAGGGGTGAAATTGAGATAGAATCCATGTTAACGAATATCACATTCTTGATCAAGTCTCTTGCCAAGACTTCACCCCCGAGCACAGTCTTATCTCACGTTTCCCAATTTCTGACACTCTTATAAAATTACAATACTACAAGTCATAAACCCAAAGAAAGTGTCATAAATTCATATAACTCTTGAGCTTTTTAAGAAAATGTGATTTTCGTATTTTCCCCAGGCGAGAAACCATTTAGAACGAAGATCTGCACCACCAGGCGTCTACATTTCGAAATGGGGCCGCGTAGCGCAGCTGCTTGTCTGCTTGCCTCCCACCAAAGTGAACCGGGTTCGATCCCCGGCGGGTTTTACTTTCGGAATTTCGCTCGTGGGAATCGTGCCGGACGATGCCGCATATCGGCGGGTTTTCTCGAGGATTCCCCCACCCATTTGCAAAGCCTCGCTTCATCCTCATTAGCTCTCAAGACTCCTAAGTTAAGAGCTACTCATTTTAAAATCTCGCTCTATGCTGTTGAGTGGATATAACGAAATGTGTGGGTATAGAACATTATAAAAGCACAGTTTCTCTCAAAACTCACAGAGAAAATTAGCGAGGTAATGCTGATGAAGTTTCGCATCCATTGGAGTTTCTTGTGGTGAATTAACATGTAATGTCTCCCATGATTTAATTTGGGCGAACCACCTTTATATTTTATTTACAAAGGAGCTCATGGACAAATTATATGTATACACACGGCCATTATTTTTTACCTCGTTAGCTTGTAAAAAATTGTATATCTGTAGGAAATTGTCAAAAAATTTTCTTATAAATTTATGGTACAAGTTTTTTTTTTTTTAACAAAAACACATGTTTGCGTTATTCAACTAGTGCGTCGGTAATATTAAATTTTGTAAATTTTAGTATACAGTGTATAGTTAAGGAAATTAGTAAATTGCATTTCTCACTTATTTTGCTTATAACAATGGAAATAATTTATCGGGATGTTTGCGCGAACCAGGATTAGTATTTGTGCATGGCTTTTCGCCGAGAGCGTGTCTGTTTTCCGAAAGATTTCCTCCGAGACAAACTATTAACAGCCATTCGTACTTTTCTGGTATATTTTTATTTTGGTTGCTATTTGAAACGAAACGCGCGTAACAACGTACGTTGCCGGAGGAGAAGTGTTGGATAGCCAACTGATTGTGCTAGCTCTAGACTGACGTGTGTCACATTGGCGTTCAGCGGATGCAGGTAGACATCAGTGACACAGGTATTTCGTCTGCGTTTAGAATGTTATATTAATTTCCAGGTATTGAATTTGGTGTNAGGTAGACATCAGTGACACAGGTATTTCGTCTGCGTTTAGAATGTTATATTAATTTCCAGGTATTGAATTTGGTGTTGGGTAACGAGGCGTTAGGGAACGATGCGAACTAAGCTATACTGTGCAACAAGAAAGACGTGTTGCGGCAAGGTGTACGCGCGCATACTGTGTGTAGGTGTACGGTGCACGCGTCAGCACGCTTTTTCCTGCCCGAGACGGGCGACAGAATGCAAGTGTGGCTGCTGTGCCGCAGCTTGCGTGACGGGAATAGCAATTAGCTTTGTGCGGAGAGGAAACCGAGCGATACGACAGTGTTGCTGAAGGGAGGGGAAGTGAGGCAGGGTCAGATGTAAACGATTGGCGCTTCCGATTCCAACAAAGCCGTGAAAATTTTTTTTACTGTATTTGTTACAATAAGAAATTTGTTTGAGAAAACTTTGTTTTCAAGACCTGGAGTTATCTTTTAGCATTATTGATTTATTTTAATTATATGACGTTTGCTGGTATTGAAAACTATTCACAGAGTTGAGTAGGAAGAAAATGGTCACGCCACTTCGTTGATGGCTTCTAACATATCTATCGGTGCGATAATTGTTTACTAAGTAACAAAATGCATTCATGAGTAGCTCGCGTTATTCCCTGTAACAAATGGGTCAGTAGAGGAGTCGCCTTGCGAGCTTGGGGAATTAGAGGAGCACGGTCATATCTTAAGAAAATTATACTCGCTACTAAGTTTACGACTTTGTGTTGGTGATGATACCACTGTTGAAGACCAGATGAATAATCATAATTTCACGCGACCACGTCATTATAGTACTTGGAATGTACACAGTGTACTTAAAGCTGATGTACAGTTCATGTTTAAATGCTTACAGATACAGCTCAGTTCATGTTTAAATGCTTACAGATACATCTCATGTTTTAAAGGCCTACAGATGATACAGCTATTTACATAAAACCCATTTTGCATTTCAAAACATACCTTTTTCCGAGGTGGGAACAAAATTAATTGCCTTGAGGTAGTTAGGCGCAAAATATTGCTGCACTTAGGCCAGAAGTTACATTTACTACACGGATAATTTTAAAATGTCGACACTTTTTTCTTGAATATGTTGGCTTTGCTTCACGGCAGTTAGTAATGTGTTAACAAATTGACAATGCAATACTTGCCGTGGTCATATTAATGAATATNGTAATACTTGCCGTGGTCATATTAATGAATATAAGTGGATTTTTAGCCTCATCACTGTTCTTTTTATTATGCTTTCAAATTGTGTACTTTGTTTTTAAAAAATAGTGATTATGTGCCACAGTGAAAAGCACTGCTACCTGGTATTTTTTTAAATGCTTGATAAATGTGTTTCACCACTTAAAGCATATCTAATGTTAGTATGAAACGGTATTTGAAAGTGTTGTGTCCTGTTGCAGAACATTACCAATTAAAACTGAACATTATTTTTATAACTGAGAAGTTGCAAAACCAAATATGTCACAGAGAGAAATTATGATGGATATATTTTAAGCTGCTATACATGTTTTCAAGGTGTCCGCTGCTATAATCACATCACGTATTTGTAGCTGTAAAACATTTTTGTACATTACAAACATTCGACCTTAAAAAGCGTGTCACCAAGTAACAAATAACTTTTACGGAAAGTTTCTGAGAAAGAGTTAAATGTTGTATTCTAATTCTTGCCACAACATTTAGCTGTTGTACAGCCTCGCCAACAGTCAACTTTATTTTTGCGTAATGCATCACTCGTATGGATCGGGCATGGAAGTACCAAGAAAAAAATTTCCGTTGCCTATCACGTATGACTGAGCTTGCACCTGATAGCGCCATTGTGCACCTGGTAGCGCCATTGCATCTTTCCTATTACGCACACGCATTTATAGAATTACTTATATTTTAAGTGACGTCGCTACGGCGTGTTCCTTGGTAGGCGGAAAAAGAATAGGTATACTGTATTTGAAAAAAAAAAAAAAAATTACCCTCTTTCGGTCGGAACAAATAGAAGTAAAAACGTGCAAATAATCATTGGCGAACGGGTGCCTGTCGTCAGCTTTCCGTGAGGCTAAGTTCGCTTTAGCGGATGATTGTCTTCCAGCAAAGGNGTGTGTGTGTGTGTGTGTGTGTGTGTGTGTGTGTGTGTGTGTGTGTGTGTGTGTGTGTGTGTGTAAAGCCGTTGGGGTAGGCATCTGATAGTCGTGAGCATCAGTAGAGCAATGGACCCTTAAAAATTCTAATACAACCTTCGAGCAAAGGCAGCTGGCGACATTTCACCATACTGAAAGACGATTTTACCAGGATATTTTCAGATTGCCCGAAGTTAGAAGCACAGTGTTCGATATAGTGTGGCGATTTGAAAAAGAAGACAGGATTGAGTCACTGGCTCACAAAGATAAACCTGAAAAATTAAGTGCACGCGACAAACGTAAAGTAATTCGCAACGTGAAGCAGAACTAAAAAATAAGTGCACCGAAACTAGCATCACAACTTCGGGAAGAAACAGGTAAATAGGTTTATCCTGCCAAAACTATNCAAAAATAAGTGCACCGAAACTAGCATCACAACTTCGGGAAGAAACAGGTAAATAGGTTTATCCTGCCAAAACTATTCGACGTGTGTTGAGGAAAGATGGATTCAATGGGAGAAGAAAACCTTTCATCAGTAAAGTGAACAAGCGTAAGATGATTGCATTTGCAAACTTTATAAGCCAGTACATTGGTGGCAAGACGTGTTATTCACGGACGAATCTNAGCGTAAGATGATTGCATTTGCAAACTTTATAAGCCAGTACATTGGTGGCAAGACGTGTTATTCACGGACGAATCTAAGTTCAACCTGTAAGATTATGATGGGAAAGTTGTAGTGTGGCGACGCGCAATTAAAGAGCTGGATATTCAGAACCGTTAGCCCACAGTAAAGCATGGCTGTGGGAATGTGATGGTATGGGGGTGCATGTACTCTGCCGGGGTTGAACTGGTGTTTATTGATCGGATGATGACGGAGGTTTATCTCAACATTCTCAACGGGTCGTTACACAGAAGTGCAGGCAAACTAGGGATCAGAGATACTTTTGAGTTTTATTAAGGCAAATTATTCCAAGCACTAAGTCCGTGTTGTAGGGAATGGATCCTATATAATTGCCCCCAATTCTCGGAGTCCCGAATTGAATCCCATAGAGAACTTATGGGATAAACTGGATGAGAAAGTGCGCACCATGCATGTAAATTCCAAAGACGATTTAAAGAAGGCACTGTAGACGGCACGGAGGTACATTTCTTCCAAGTATACCCAGACGCTGGTTGCAAGTATGCCAAAATGTTTACAGGCGGTTATTGACCGAAAAGAATTTGCTACTAGGTATTAGGCGTGTGGTTCCAGTAAAAGTACACAGTTGTTGCCATTGTGTCAGGATATTAAAGTGACACTGTATGTATGCAATATCGTGCGTTATTACGTGATAATACTTGACGTTCTATAGCGGCTTTTTATAGACTATTGGTTGTGGAACTCTACTAATAAGGAAGATATTATTTTTGTTTCACAATACGTATGGATACAGTTTCTATATATCTGTTTTCAAGACTTTCCAGCTGTCCGAATATTAATACGAGTCACTGTTTATGCACGTAGACGCAGTGGCATTTTTCGTAGGTTTATTTCAAAAGTGCTGCTAGGAAGCTGAGTTTACCATCGCCCTCCTTTTCTTGTTCTCCAGAGCGTAGCTGATGCAAATTGATACCGAAACAGTGGTTTGGAGAGCAATATTTGCCCTGAGGTTGAGGGCTTTTGCAGTAAAAGTGTTATTGGAGCAAGTGAATTCGCTAGCATGTTACAAAAACTACAATGCTTAAAATTTAATATAAATGTAGAATGACATTTTGAGGAAAATGATTATACCCTGGTTTAAAAATTCTTCCTTTAATATACATGCACACTGGTTGTAACCGTGTTAATATGTAAATTTGTGGTGAGGGTAAACGTGTTTTTTTATTTGCCAGCAAAATGCAATAATGACACGAGAACCACTGGTTACAGTATAAAAACTAATGACCGCTACTGGTCGCCACTAATCGTCGCTTGGCAACTTCCCTATGCGAAAAAATTAGTTACTTGTGATATGTGTTATAGACAGTTCCTAATTTGTCATGCGATACCCACAATTTTGCCTTGTTTAGCGAGTTCTGATTACGCCCCATTATTGTTCATGGTAAGAAATGTGCGTGACAGTGACGGTTAAAAATAAAATTATAACGTAAATGTATTTACATATATGTGCAGGTGTGAAGAATTACTACTGCCTAAACTAACAAAATATTTTTTGTTATACTGTTTACAAAATTTGTGACAAAATATAACTCTCCCTCCCTTGTAAGCCTACTTCCGAAGGTAAAAAAGGTTTTTGGATCAACTTCCCGTGTGTGCACCGAATTCAACCAAACGCACTTGTAGTTCTGAGTAACTATGACTGACTTTTTCGTCTTTTATAGTTTTCGATCATGCAATTTGCTTATTTTCAAAATTGCAGCCATTAAAATTTTTTGGGTAGTATGTCATATTTCGGGAACCATTCAAAATATTTGAACTAAAACTTATATCTTGTCAGTATTAAATGTAAAAGAAAAAACTTATCTATTATCTTATTTTCGATTCCCGTCTAATATGCAATACGTACGGCTCTCTCTCTCTTCTCTCTTCTCTCTCTCTTTTCTCTCTCTTCTCTCTCTCTCTTCTCTCTCTCTCTTCTCTCTCTCTCTCTTCTCTCTCTCTCTTTTCTCTCTCTCTTCTCTCTCTCTTCTCTCTCTCTTCTCTCTCTCTCTTTTCTCTCTCTTCTCTCTCTCTCTTCTCTCTCTCTTCTCTCTCTCTCTCTTCTCTCTCTCTTCTCTCTCTCTCTCTTCTCTCTCTCTCTCTGAAAACAGTTTGAACCTAACTTTACTTATCCCTGCCAAATCTTGCCTAAAATTCCTAAAGATTAATCTATTTTTAAAGAGAGATTCTATTATTATCGATATTAGTTTAATATATTAATGTGGAAGAAAGTAGGCTGATTACCTATATCGGTAACATGTTTTTATCATTATTAAAAGTGGACTCAAACATGGCCTTAGAAAAATATATGCAGTCGCACTTGTAAACACGGTCGTTATGTTGGGACAGCATACACAGGTAAATTACTCTTTTCAGAAAAGAAATTGTGCCGACAGTATGTATAACCAAAAGAGAATTTCATTTTGGTCCGATGCGCATAACGCGACTCATCTGTGCGGACGATTTCGCAGGCCTGTGGGGCCGCGGTGGTGTAATAGTTAGACTAATCGCCTCCCACCTAGGTGAACCGGGTTCGATTCCCGGTGAGGTCGCTCCCGGATTTTCGCATTTGGGAATCGTGCCGGACGATGCTGCTGGTCGGCGGGTTTTTTTCGGGGATCTTCCGTTACCCCCGCCCTTTCATCGTGGCGCTGCCCCATACACACCTCGCTTCACACTCACCAGCTCTCAAGACTTACATGTTAAACGCCGTCCAAATCTCTTCACTCACTCTCTTACCTTTATGTGATTGGGCCTCGGAGTCGTAGCAAGCTACCTTGTACATTTTTGAAAAGTCAAGCATCATTACATAGATATACTGTGGGTGAGTCACGTCTGGGTTGGTGGACTTCTTAGTGCTACGTACTACGCGGCACTGACACCGTGACGGCACGGGACAACGAAACTGCGCAGTAACAACGGCCAGGCAGTGTACTTGCTGTTCAGAAAACATAGCTGTGCATGATCTCGCTCACAGCACACAACTTTTTGTTACACTAATTATATGATTTTATAATATTTGAAGTTTATTTTGTGACAATAACTATACTGTTTGTTCAGTTTTTTTAACTTGAGCTGAAAACTTGGATACTTGAGATCAAACAAATGTGTTCTAAGTCACGATAGCTGTACAGAGACGAAAAAATAATTAGAGTATAATTGAATGCAAAATGTTAACACATTTTATAGAAATAACACTCTATATAATAGATAAGTCCCGAACAACAAATACAATTTTAGTAAAGACAATCCAATCCAGGGAATTATGGTCAGATTTTGTGCGTATTATTAATGGTCCACCTGGTCGAAATACAGGTTGAGTATAAAAGAATACCCCAACTTTGAAGGTCTATAATAACAAAACCAAACAACCTACAACCTTGATTGACCAATCAAATAAACTGTGGAACCCTGAAGTTAGTTTACCATACATTCGTAAATGTTCAATGCGACCACCATGAGCGGCCCGAACGACATTTACAAGATAATCAAACTCGTTCCACACTCTTGTCAGCATGTCCGGTGTTACGGTTTGGATGGCGTCCGTAATTCTCGTTTTGAGGTCGTCAATGTTAGCCGGAAATGGGGGACGAAACACTTAATTCTTTATGTAACCCCATAGATAAAAATTGCACGGGGTAAGATCCGGGCTTCTTGGGGGCCAGTGATGAAGAGCCTGGTCACCAGCTGCTCCTAGACCAATCCAGCGTTGCGGCAACGTCTAGATATCCGCGAACAGCTAGTTGCCAATGGGGTGGTGCACCATAAAGGAAACATCAGACTGTCCCCTTCACATTGACGTGTCGAATACGAGCTCGCTACTCCCTCACCACCTCAAACAGAAAGTTTCGAACGCCATCCAAACCGTAACACCGGACATGATGTCAAGGGCGTGGAATGAGTTTTATTATCGCTCGGGCCGCTCATGGTGGTCACATTGAACATTTATGAATGTATGGTAAACAAACTTCACGGTTCCACGGTTCATTTGATTGGTCAATAAAGGTTTTGTTATTATATATCTTCAAAGTTGGGGTATTCTTTTATACTCGTCCTGTATTTTGGTGCCTTAGTAAGTTATAATTAATTTTTTTGATTTGAAATTTTACGAATGACTGATAAAATTGCCACTAACGGAATTTATGCACTGCATTTTACGATAAACTATAGGCCTAATGTAGGTCACAACAATGTTAAAAGCATTGATGTAACTTACACAAGTTTATCATTTTCATGCCCCAAAAACATAATTACTATCCGACCACTATTCAACATATTGCTACAAAACGCCTGAGGGGCGTATCTGAGTTCGTGAGTGATGGAGGTCTTTGTAAAAATGAAAGAACTAAATTTGATTTCTAATTTATTTACGCATCCATTATTTACAGCATTAAATTGTCTCCACTATCACTCTTTTTATTTAATAGTGAGCGCAATATCTAATGTCTATTTCAACTCTGATTAACGCCCTTCGTAATGTATCTGTTCAATAACAGTCAATAAACTCGTACCCATCATCAACACATGTCCAGTCTATATGTTGCCATCGTTTGTAATGTCTTTTACTCTCGCATCTAGTCCAATAGTCCAGCCTGCCAGCCGCACTCATCACTGTTTGATACTCGCAGTCGGATTTCCCTTCCCGGCTGTCACTTCTCTCGCTGCTCGTCTATTGCTCGGAACTCAGCCACTCATCAATTCAACAACTACAACTCCTGGCCTGGATGCCCGTCACATATTTATACTCGGCTGGCCTTGACGTGGAAAGTTCGACGCACACCGAGTCCCAGTTAGAGAAACTAGGGCAGTAAACCACTTGAAAATTATTGAGATAAATAGAGAAACTCAAAAAACCAGGGTTAGCAGCACGCGCCGCAAAATGGATTATCGTGTCGTCTCTGTAGCAGATATGTGGCAACCGGCCCATAGCTCGCCTGACATTCAAAACAATCCATTGGCTTGCCGCCGCCGCTATCATATAACCGCTCTGTCCATCACTTCTATTCGCTCGCGTGGACATAAGCAGCAAGCGCGTATAAA
>NQII01006204.1:94704-116578 GCA_002778355.1 Clitarchus hookeri | reverse complement strand
TATATATAAGGTAAAATTACTTTTGTACTGTCGCAATGGAACTGCTAGAACAGTCGTCACTACGTTTAAATGTTATGTCACTTTTCAGCAGTAGTTTCATCGCTGTCTTCACTCATGCATTTGGTATCTTTATACATAGTCTTCCTCTCCTCAATATGCAGAACTTTAGTACAGTATATCAGGAATGTCCAGCGTCTTAATATACGTATTTACTGTGCTTTGTTCGAAGCACGCTGCCTAATGCGTTTGCCACGGACGACACAGTGCCTTCAGTGTGCGCGCAGTTGTAGTCAATTCACTTTTACTTCCAACTTACTTGAAGCCATGCTAAAGTTCTACTTCTAGGATATTCTTCCGTCTCGTAGAAACAAAGCTTAACTGAGTCTAGAAACTTACACCAGATGGACAACGTACGACATTCGTGTGCACTCAGTATAATAATATTTTGCGTAAGAACTATTTCTTACTAGGCATTACCAATGCACCCGTTTTCTCACTGGCTTTTATTAATATTAATTATACATGAAATATTATAATGTATAGATAAAATAAAAGTAACCATTCAGTTTAACAAAAATAAACACAGGCACTTTTACGTTAGAAGTGAAAAATGCGTGTGTTACATGGCATATTTAGGAAATAACCAAACTCGTGAAACATGGGGTGATTTTTCAAAGGTTAGATTAAAAAAGTGTGAAGAAACCGAGAATATATTATACCTCCTTGCTTCCCCACTTCACGGCATTTTTTTCACCCGCCACCCACCTAGATGTAGCGAGCGGGCAGTAATTTTGGGCGCCTCGACTTACCCAGTCGGTATCATTTTACCTTCATTTTTCAGAAGCGGAGTCAGCGTACCTTTTGCTGTTGCCTCCTCATTAATCTTCCATGATAAATTAATTTTGTTTGCCTAGTTTTTGCTTAATTTGTTTGCATTATTCTGCTTCCTTCACAGTTTCCATGCGCACATTTCCTGCATTTGTGATTTAAATCGAAATGAAGAATAATATTAAGTGAAATATTTCCTTGGTAGGTCGAGGATGATGTGTAATTTTACGACTGCGCAATTGCCGAATTCAAAGTTCTGCATCATCAACGATATGGGTTTATTTCATTTACTGTTAATTTAAGTTTTATATTTTCCTTGCTCTGCAGTACATGAAAATCCAAACTATCAACGTAAAATTTTATCATAAATAGCACAATAAAACCTTAAAAATAACAATACTTTCCTGCCTTTTTACGACTACCAAATGACATGTAATAAAAATTAGGCACAGGCATGTTAAAACTACTTGGAAAATGTAAATTTTCTATAGTCAGAAATTATTAATAATTACTCTAAAAAAAAGTGATTCAAATAATTTAAAAATAACCAGTCGCTCATGAAAAAATTTGGTGGCTCACAACTTTTTTCTAATATTTCAATAATGTGCCGACAGTATATAATAACCAAAAGAGAATTTAAAGAGTATTCTTTGTCTGCTTCAAAACGTTGGTGATATAACTTGTGAACCTCTAGTTTTCCTGTACACGACAATTAAATTTTGTACGAAAAAGTCAAATTTTAAATTGTGAACCAAATTGAGGAAATCGGCCAAATATTATTTGGTCACCCGCCTAAATATGCAAGTCACTCTGGGCTAGCAGGCGACCTACTTAAGCAATTCTGCATAAGTGAATTCAAGCCTTAATAGGCATACAGCACTTTCGAAATAGGTGGGAAGGGTGTAGCGCAGTACCGGGTAAACTGGCGCATATATTTTCCCTAGTTGCAAGTGAATACAAAACGTAAGTTAAGTCTCACCCGTCCCCCCTTTTTTTTCCCTTGCTATCTTTTCTTAGGGCTTTGCACATAAACATTATCTGTAGTATACGTCGGCAAGAAAAGCCTGGGGCCTTAGCGAGATCCTCCGGCATATTGACAGAAGCGAGTGTGCCAATTACTGAGGTTGCCGACCCTGGCCTTGACTCGGCCGTTGACTGAGCGAAGGCGGAGGCGCAGGACCGTGCCAGAAACAAAACAACCGCGGGGTTTCACTCTCGGTGCTCTTGCGTTCAGTGATGATATGCCCCAGGTGTTTTGCTACGGACCAACGGGCCTGCATTGCTCCACCTTTCAGCTATTTTCGGCAGGTTCTGTACTAGCAATATTTGGGGAACTTGGGCTCATGCCATTCAGAATATTGGTACAAGCAAATGTCACGAAGGTGACCAACTAGCAAAAAAAAATATATCGGTGTTTTATATTCGTTAAAATTAGAGATCCAAAATACACGCCTCAAGTGCTGCAACATACTAGGTTACATACAGTATTTGGCTTTACAAACTTTGAATAATAGTGTGCGACTTGAACAGATTATAGCAACGTCGGTTTCTCTGTAAAGCAAATTTGTTTCCTTTGCAGTATGTAATATAACACTTTCTACGTTCTTAAAAAAAAAGATAAAATAATTTTCCCGCTACGAGGGAAAAATCTTTATTACGTAAAGGGTAGTGCGGCAACACAGTTTCCTCGTCCGTCATCCCTGCTGCTAATCCCAATGAGTTTTGCAAGAGGTTTTATTTTAGCTCTTGCCGAGATGGAGACAGAAATTGCACAGTATACAGCAGGCAAACTGTACATCATGTTTTATTTTGCTCCTACCCTCACCGCACCATACACTCGTGTATCATTTTCCCCAAAACCCTTACGACCTTAGTCCTGTTACTCATTAAATGTTAACGTTATTAAGATATGTAAGTTGTCTAACCTTGAACATTTGTTCTGTAACCAATGCTAGTAACAGTTCAATCTGCAACCTGTGGAATGAACTTCGTATGTTGCATGATGCATTCCTAAACACGGAAATTGCGAAACTATGAAGAATTTAATGACTAAAGTAGAGTTCAACACGTAAGGAAAGTAATATTTATGTATGTTATGATATAAACGACATTGATTAATACGTAAAACGTAAAGCCCGTGTGCCACAATGCAATGTTCCATACAAGCTCTGGTGGAAGCTTGTACGAGATCCTAATTATTTTGTTTTGGTAATTGGAACTTTTTGTGTTAAATGCACAGGGATACAAGGTTGTATGCTACCATTTTCACATACTGCTGTTACAGTCTCGCTAGGCCATATTTTCGTGGTTTTTCATTTACTAACTTTAATGTAATGGATTTATATTTTTTTCTCAAAAAATCTACATGATTGTTGTCACTGAGAGAGCCCTATTACCGCACACTCCCTCTGAAACTCCTCCACTCACTAACACACTCTCATTCTCTCGCATTCACTCTCTCTCACTCGCATTCACTGTCACACTCGTGTGCTCTCACCCGCGCACGCTCTCACCCGCGCACGCTCTCTCTCACCCGCGCACGTGCTCTCTCGCTCTCCCCCACTCGTTCTCACTCGTGCTCGCTTTCTCACACACACACACACACACACACACTCGCTCTCTCTCTCTCTCTCTCTCTCTCTCTCTCTCTCTCTCTCTCTCTNCTCTCTCTCTCTCTCTCTCTCTCACACACACACACACACACACACTCGCGCTCGCTTTCTCTCTCACACACACACACACACGCTCGCTTTCTCTCACACACACTCTCGCGCTCGCTTTCTCTCACACACTCACTCTCACACACACACTCTCGCGCTCGCTTTCCCTCACACACACACACACTCGCGCTCGCTTTCTCTCTCTCTCTCTCTCTCTCTCTCTCTCTCACACACACACACTCGTGCTCGCTTTCTCTCACACACACACTCTCGCGCTCGCTTTCTCTCACACACACACACTCTCGCGCTCGCTTTCTCTCTCACACACACACACACTCGCGCTCTCTCTCTAACTCGCGCGCTCTCTCTTTCTCTCTCTCTCTCTCTCTCTCTCTCTCTCTATAACAATCATTTGCTTTAGCTATTCGCGCTCGCTCTCTAAAACNCGCGCTCGCTTTCTCTCACACTCTCTCGCGCTCGCTTTCTCTCACACTCTCTCGCGCTCGCTTTCTCTCACACACTCTCGCGCTCTCTCTCTAACTCGCGCGCTCTCTCTTTCTCTCTCTCTCTCTCTCTCTCTCTCTCTCTCTCTCTATAACAATCATTTGCTTTAGCTATTCGCGCTCGCTCTCTAAAACTTTCTCTCTCTCTGACACACACACTCTGTCTCTCTGACACACACTCTGTCTCTCTGACACACACTCTGTCTCTCTGACACTCGCTCTCTCTCTCTCTCTCTCTCTCTCTTTCTGATTAACCAAAATTCCCACCTTGTAGGAAATCATCCACAGAACATTTGGATACAATTAACTACCAAAACGTTTATCAAAACTGCCAACAGCCTGCTAAACTTCTGTAAACAATCCATACCAGCAGCCTTGCAATCTTGCAAGGAATCGTCCAATGAAAATTCCATTGTGGCACACTGCCTCAAATACGAGTGGCAGAGGTGAAGCAGAGCTCTAGGCTTCTTCCATTCGTCTCCCACTGGCCATTCGGATTGTGTCAGAGGATGTCTTTTTATAATTTCAGTTAGTGAAGAACCTCCTCAGCTATGTGTGCTGCTTTGCGAGACCAAACTAGGAAATTACTGGAACAGGCCACTTTCAGTGGTCGTCATAATGGGACAGCAATGGGTTGACTATTATTACTCTGTCCATAATTTGGCGAGCCATATGCAGGTTGCTGCCTCGCTGGGGTTATAATTTTTTTTTGGGTGGTGATGTGGCTAACAGCAAAGCCCACGGCCAAAACCGAAAAAGACAATACAAGGCGGGATCCAATCTTTTTGGTAGAAGCCCATCAACAAAGAGGCTTCGGAACAAAGGAGAACTAGGAAGGGCAGGACCGTGAGGTTATAAGAACCTTCACTGGAACTAAGATTACCTCCTTGGACCTACGAACATACTTACTGCTAGAGTTCCTTGTTTACTGTCATATTTGTGTAATCTCTTACAATAGTATCGAGTTAATTTTTTTTAAATTTCTATTTCTGGTTCAAAATAGAATATGTTTTAAGGTATTATGAATTCGAGATTAGGCGAGCAAAATGCTGTGTAGGCTATGAGGAATACACTAATATGGAAAACTAAAACATTTTCACACCTGTCAACTTGAACACAGGATACAGTAGCTGGTATCCACACAACGCACAAAGTAATATTTTTGTAAATTAACTGCAATGTCCCCTAAATTTGATTTCGCATGTCTAATGTAATATTTAATTAAATTTCTACATTGAGTTAAAAAAAAAAATCATTTTTGAGTTGAATATATATTTTTACTATTATTATTTTTTAAATTTTGACTACAAACTTTTTAAAACAATTTTATAAAACGTAAATTTACTGTAACTGAGGGCTTTAACGCTAACTGTAAAGAATTGCTGACAATAAATTACTAGTTTCTCCCTAAATCTGAATGTAAGTATTACACAAGTTCCAGCAATCTAACATTAATAATCTTCAGGATTTAAAAAAATTATACTGTACCCTGACAAAAAAAAATTGATAAATCTGAAATAAAAGCTTGGCCAACAAAACTTCCTTCGCTTGATGATGCGCGAGGGTGTAGAAGCGGGCGGGGTATGGTAAAAAACTTATTTTCAAGATGGACCCCCTACTGGAAAAATATGCTTTTTACGCCCTTGAGTTGTACCTAGATCATAATGCATGCATGGTATTATATATGTGTATTTCTCAACAGTAAGAACATACACCTAATTAATTTTTGTAAGCCATCGGATACGAATGCACTATATTTTCGACCAAAAAAAAGTCTAGATTTATAGCTGAACACAACTTTGAGCCAATCATCGTCTCAATATAGGTCAGCACAACCCACGAGTCACGACATCGATAATGGCGTGATGAAACAAAACATGGACACCTGGAATTACGGCGCAGCTTTACGCAAACAATTCGAGATCTCTCTTCGTGATGCAGTGGGTTTCGTTGTAGCTTGAATATACGCAGCAGATGTTCTACGGGCCATAAGTGCCGCCCAAACAATGATTAGATAATCCCGCTATGTATGATTTTGTGAATTTGAGTTAATACGATATGGCTCACGAAGAAGTAGAAGTAGCTGTGTTTTTATAGCGGTTCGTATATATCGTGGACGTGAAGCCAAAAACAGAATGCTGTGTTTAGCATAGGGCACATTAGCGAAACATAAAAATAGCCCACTCAAGCCAGGTTCCCTAAGATAAAACACCCTTTCAGACCAAAAGTAAATTTTGGTCTAAAACTAAAATATTATTTTCGATTGTGCACATGCAGTTTTCTCGTGTAACCTGGATAATACCAGTTATCGTCTTTGTTGTTAAGTTCCTAGTTAGTGTAGCGTGAGCAACGCTTCATTATTTGTAATGATGACAGAGACGTCCTCTGCGAGTTGCAACACGCTGTGATAGAATGTCGTATCGTGATTCATGAAAAAGTGTTTTATTGCGGCCGGTCTAACGAGAGTGGGCACTTTCATTGATTATCGCTGTCACATAAGCCACACCACATTCGGACAATTGGGCTCCACACAGTCTCTCTGAAAGCGTCATGTTGATATTGCAATCTTTTTTCCTGATCTGGATAAGTTGATGTAGAAGATAATTAGCAAAGTACTCGTGAAGCCTCTACCTCACCTATCTTAATTTCAGTTTTCTCTGTATACTTAAAGTCAAGTTCACCGATATTTTACTAGCTAGGTCATACGAGTTTTCTTTTAATAAAGGTTTAATTTTTTTACAAAATTTATTCAAAATTATTACCACTAAAATACAAAATACCGCTACAATTAAGATAGTCAGTTTCCTGGTACATCACACTCCTCAGTATACTCAAACAAAAGGCTTCGTCAAACAAGTTGGTGTAATAAATAATTTTGCCTTCCTTTATTGTATCCACCTTGGCACTGCCATTTGAAGTTGGTGGCAGTCCTCATTGCTCGCATGGAAGCACCCAGAGTACTACCGCGCAGTCGTAATGCGTGCACGTTCCCCTGGCACGACGCCGCCACACACAGGTCGCTGACTCCTGCTAAAGAACTTTACTGCCACTCAGCCCGCCTAGCTCTCGGCATTGCGCTTTATGTAGTCTACTCGCGGTTTTTCACACTTTTAAAATGTAAACTTTAAATCTCCTCCTGTAATACGTGTTTTGTTATTTCCTAGATATGCCATGTATCACGATCATATTCTTTTGTTAATGCGAAAGTATGTCATTTTTTCTTCATAAGGGAAGCAGTCGAAAACAAGAAAATTGAAATAGTATACTTACCAAGCAAGGAGATGACCGCAGATGTGTTAACTAAATCACTTCACAAACCCCACCACAATAATTGTGTGTGTGGATTGGGACTTGAACTCGTTGAATAGTTTTCATGCATTGTGTTTTTATTTATACTTGCTGCTTGATTATGGGGAAGTGTTAAGTTGTAATCAAACAGCAGTTGGCCAAACTGTATCTGTGTTGTCACATATATGTAGGTCAAGTTCTTGAACTCTGTGTGTATGTCTCCCAAGAAGAAAGCATCTGACTTTGTCAGTGAAATCACAACACATTGCTACCAAATATGCTGTATCTGGGATATGAAAAAAATGTTAATATGCACATCTGTATATTTTCAATTAAGCGTAGATATGAGCAGTTATAATATCTGTGTTCTAATCTCATTTTTTTCATAAAATGATGCCAATTTGCACTTTGATATTTTCTTTAATTCCAGTGTTATTTACATTGTTAATTTTTTTTATTATGCAAAAAAACACACACACAGGAAATTAACTTTGTTGCAGTTGTGGTATAATACACAAATAATCATTTAGTTGGAAGTTGATGAGTAAAAATGAATAAAAAAAATTAAATCATCCTTTGAATCTGAAAGGCCAAAATTATGGTACCTTTAAGTTATGTTGAGGTTGAGTCAACTTCTTACATGGAAAATTTCCCTTTGCATTGCTCTTAGTTCAAAGTACATACACTAATGTGTGATTTATACCTGGACATAACAACGCAAAGTTAATGCATGAGGTCCATTTGCTAACTTCAGTGTTAATCTCCTGTTATATTTTCTAAGTAGAATTTTGGTTGTGAAGATTTGATTCCCATCTTTTAACACTAGTTGCCTTTCGCAGAAATGAGCCCAGTTATCTGTTTCAGATAACACAACACTTGGCAATCCAGAATTGTATAGTATGTAGTCAGCAAATGCAATAAATAATTGTAATCCACTCTATTGTCTTGGTTTTATTTGTTGTAAAAGTTCATTACCTCCAAATTTTCATGTCTTTTAACCTAATGAGCATGTTTGATTAACATATTGTCATATCACACATTCATTATGTTGATTTGTTTGAAGGCATGACGTTATGAAAAAAATGTATTTTACATTTTTATTACTTAATGTAAGCTTATTTATTGTTTTCCTATTTTGAAGTTATGCAATGCTGTCCTTGGACTTAGAATTGGTTGTATCATCCCTATCTTCACACCAATCCCTACTAGGATTTACACACTTAGTAACATACATGAATTTTTTTTAAAATTTTAATGTTTTGGCATTATAAATTGCAGTTGTACTTATTGCGAATCAATTAACATTAAAGCTTGTTTGGTAGCTATAGAGGCTGTAGCCAAGATTGGCTGTTTATGGAAAGTTATGAATTATTACAGATTTTGAGTTATGTGGAGTAGATTTGACAAATATGGCTGATTTTGAAGTCTGAAACAGACTTGTTTGCAAAGGGCTGTAGGTACCATAAAGATGCAATTTTAACACATGTTGGTTGCTAATACTGTTATTTATATATTGTTTATTACTAGCTATGAGTAATATTGTGAAACAAAATCACAGAATTATACAAAATAAAATGTTTATTGAATAAAAACTTAAACCTAAAAGAATTAGTGTAACCATCAACTCTTTTTGTCACATTCTTAAACTGAATAATAGCGTATTCATCAATGGATATGACTCATAAATGAACAAGAATGCAAACAGGCTTTTGGTAAGCTTTACAAGCAAACATATATTTATATCCGACATATTTTAGTACAGAGACCTACTGACTATGCTATCCTGTCCATGTCTGCTCTTGTGGGTCTTTGTATTACTAATCAGACGTTTGTAGGTACTAATGTTGTGTTCCTTGTAGGGCTTCTGGAGGAAGATGACAGTTGTAATGCCTACCATATTACATATGTTGTAGCTTATGCTGTGATTCTAACACATGAGTGAGAAAGTTTTGTTGATGTGCCCCTTAATGTGCAGTTAATAAACATATTATTACTTCTGTGATAGGTAGGCCTGTAGTGCATTTATAACCAATTTAGATATTGGTAGGAGAGGGGTGATTGGGGCAATTGTCTCTCTTGAGAATCTGAATTTTTGGATAGTTATCATAGTGTTGGAGTGGAAAGTAACTTCTGTGCCTAGCTGGCCTTGTATGAAGAAAATCTGTAACTATATAGTTTCAATTTTGATAATTTATAACAGGATGTTTAAGTTTTTTGAATATATTTATAACCATTTATACATTTTGACGGTAACTATCCAGAGTAGCGGCTTTTCTGTAAAAAAAATATAAAAAACCAGAAAAGTGGTATATTTCCGCTCTACTAATTATGCAGAACACGAATATACTAGGGGCATTAACGTCCGACTAATTTCGTAATATGTGCCCACCTAACCTAACAGAACCTAACCCCACGACAAGTGAATCACAATTTTACATTTTTAAACTAACCTAGAATTGTAGGGTTTTAAACTAACCTCAGAATTTAGGTTTTCAAACTACACTACGATTTTAGTCTAACCTCGGATTTTAGGGTTTTAAACTACGCTAGGATTTTAATCTAATCTAGGATTTTAGTCTAATCTAGGATTTTAGGGTTTTAAAGTAACAGTTAAACACACCGGAAGTCTATGAATCAACTCACCTAGGTAGGTGACCCATTCAACTGCCGTGCATCTTACCTCAATCGACAAACCACCATGATCTAGTAAATCATAAAGTAACACCCACCACATAGGCGAAGATTACACACAGAAGCACTCACTTTTGAACCCTCCAATCTTAAATAACAAGCCTTCACACTGTCTGATTTGGACGTCAGAACTCACAATCGCAAAAAACACATCCACACTATCTCGCTTCCGAAATGCTACTAATGGCTTCTCAACCTCAACGTAAAATCCTGTGAAGATGACGTCTACAGATCACAGCCAATAAGGTGACGGCACAATGCACATTTGTTTACGTGACTAATGCATTACTTCACCAAAAATTAAGGCGTCGGCGTAAAAAAAGTGCCGGGCCGCTCGTACTATTAACTATTTTATTTAATACGTTCTATTAATTTTAACATTACGTCCTCCTGAATGTCCACGGCCGGTAGGTAGCGTGGGAAACAGTGATACGCAGCCATTAAACATGGCAACCGATGTGAACAGAGCGGCCAAACTGCTTGTACTTTTGACGATTTATTTCATGTGTTCTACTTATTTTAACGTTAAGCCTTCTTCAATATTAAGAAGGTAACCTGTGCAGAACCTATTAATGCTACTTTTGTTGGTCTAGGACGTTTCCTTCAGAAAAGCCGCTACTCTAGATAATTACAATTTTGACTCGAAGATAATTTATTGCTAGCGGAACACTTTATGTGGGAGCTCATGTTAAGTTTTCCCATTATTAACATTTTTCAGTGTTTTGCAACAGGCATTTTCGCAGCATTATACTCTTCTTTTCTGTTTTTTTTACCCATATGTCCTCATGATAATTGGAAAAAAAAAATTAATGGTTGGCCCTCTTTTTTATAGACTGCTGAAAAAATACTGAACTTGCAATTGTTTTTTGTCAAGCAGGTGGGTTGCATGTGGTGTAGGACAGGGGTAATATTAGCTGAATGACAGATTTTCAAGGTGGGGCATGTACACTAAGAATGGTTGGAACAGTCTGTAAAATGATGTTGAAAGAGGAAATGAAAATTCAACTAACCAACCCATTAGCTCTTTACCATTAACAGTTTCCTATATTGTTTCCTTAACCCTTAAGTGGTTGCACCATGGTCAAAATGATTGAGTGTAGTAAATTTTTACTGCTACTATTGTTTGCGTTCACTTCCCTGTTCTGCCCTACCTAGTATAGGTGCTGAGTCTACTGGCTCTAGGAATACAAGGCTGTATATTGTTTGTCAGTTGTGTTTTGTTTTTCATCCGGAATGGATGCAATCAGATGTTTCGACTGGCCATTATTACCCTGTGCAACTTTTAAATATACATTTTTTTGTATATCCAGGAAAATAGGACAGTGTTCGACATATGAGGAGACATTTTATACTTCCAGTGTTTGTAATTCTTTGCTCTTCTAGTGATACTTTGATTACATTTAATGATTGTGGAGTGATGTGACTTTAAATGTTAAAGTGCAAGAAAGTATTAGAATACTTTTGACATGTGTTATATATGAAAGCGATGAAAATGATTATTTTTAGAAATTATTCTGAAAATGAAGACTATTTGACAGTAAGTGACCACAAAACGAACACTGAAGACTCAGGAAATGAAAGTGATAATGAACAAGACATCCAGTGGGGTACCATTTATCTAGCAAAAGATAATGTAACAAAGTGTAATTTACATAAACCAAGATAAATTTGGGCGAAAAAACAAATTATCATTACATATTTGTAAAATTAAAAGAACAAAACCCTTCTTCACTGCGAGAGGTTTTTTTCCCCTCTCATATTCTTGAATTGATGAAATAGTAAACTGTGCCAACATCTTTATTGCACGATTTCACCACAACGATGAAAGCGAAAGATATGTACTGGAAAAATACTATGTTTGGATTGCTTTATTTAGCAGGGGTATTTAAAGGGCTAAATTTGTCCTACCTATGGGCCACAGATGGCACAGGAGTAGAGAAGTTTGGTGCAGTGGTGTCATTGAATAGGGAATATTTTTTGCTGCATGCTCAGCATTTTGAGGATCTAAATGACAGAGCAGAACGATGAACACAGAATAAATTGGCCCCTATTAGAAAGATGTTAGATGAATTTGTAAGTCATTGTGCTAAACACTTCACCATCTGTGAATGTGTGATGGTGAGTGAAATACTGGAACCATTCCAAGATCAGTGTAGTTTCAGACAATATATAAAAAATAAGCGTGAAAAGTATGGAAGAAAAATTTTTGTCCTTACAGCTTGAAATTTTGGACATTTTACAATGCCACGAAATGAGTTGTAGACACTGTTGACGAACTGAAGGACAACTATTCTGTTGCTAAGAGAAGTTGTCATTGGCCACTTTTTTTTTGTCATTCTATTGAACATTGTTAGTATTGATAGTTTTATCGTATACGAAGCTACAACATAAAGCAGCATGATAAACCACCAAGAATATTTGGAAAAGTTGTCAAATAGGCTTGTGTCAATCACTTACAAGTACATAGGATGGGCAAAATAATGTGAACACCTGACATATACACAATATTTATTTATTAATAAGGTGTTGGGCCACCATTTGCTTTTAGAACAGCTGCAATTCTTCGCGGAATAGATTCGTAGAGTGTCTGAATAGTTTCCAACAGAATGTTGTCCCATTCTTGTACCACAGCATCCGCCAATTGCTTCAATGATGTTGGAGATGGAAATCTGCTCCTTACTCTCTGCTCTAAAACTCCCCATAACGGTTCAATTATGTTGAGGTCTGGCGATTGTTTCATGATATTCTGATGCTCCTCAAACCAAGACTGAACCTTTTTGGCTGTGTGTGGGTGCATTATCATCTTGGAATATGGCAGAGTTTGGCAGCAATATGCTAGTCATAGTAAGAACTTCATCATTGAGGATGTCGAGATATTCATTCGCAGTAATCCGGCCAGTGATGTGAATGAGAGGACCAGCTGAATACCACGATATAGCCACCCAAATCATAACGGAACCTCCCCCATGCTTGACTGTAGGAAGCAGGCAGTCCGGATTGTAGGCTTCTTTTGGGGTTCTCCATACATAAACCCAGCCGTTTGTAGGAAACAATGTAAACGATGTTTCATCGGACCATACCACATTCTTCCAATCATCAAGTGTCGNTTTGGGGTTCTCCATACATAAACCCAGCCGTTTGTAGGAAACAATGTAAACGATGTTTCATCGGACCATACCACATTTTTCCAATCATCAAGTTGTCCAGGTTTCATGATCGTGGCACCACTTCTTTCACAGCTTAGCGTTGGCTTCCGTTATAAAGGATTTCGCAATTGCAGCCCTTCCATTAATGTTAGCTTTGTGGAGCTCCCGCCGTACTGTTTTTGTCAAAACAGTATTACCCAAGTGAGTGTTGAGTTCTGCTGTCACTTTTGCTGCGGTAGTTTTATGTTGTCTGGCCCCAATTATTTTTAATGTTCGTCGGTCTCTGTCAGTTAACTTTGGGTTTTGCCCACTATTCCTCTTCGCCGATGATGTTTTACCATGTTTTGTGTATGCTGTCATTACCATGGATACTGTTGCTCATGAAACGTTAAACAATTCAGCTGTTTTCGTCACCGACGCTCCCGCTAACCGAGCACCAACGATTTGCCCTCTTTCGAAGTCTGAGAGATCACACATTTCACCGATCGCTTGTTTTAACCGTCGCAGAACAAAGCGTATAATACACTGAAATATAACCTACAAGACTTGGCACGTAAACTGGGCAATACATACGCGTCACATTATTTACACGGAAGCAGTGTTGCCAACATGCAACAAAATGTACTATATTGCATGGTGTTCATATTATTTTGTCCATCCAGTGCAAATGTATGGAAGTTTAAAAGGTATTTAGGTAATTTAATACTTGGATTTCACTGTAGCTGTGAGTTTTAAACGTAATTTGTTTACAATGAGTTTTAAATATATTTTGTTTACACAATTTTAATTAGTTAATAATCACATAAAAATTTATATATATTATAACTGTATCAGCACCAATTGATTTTACTATTACTTCAATAAATAAAAGTGCTGCGTCAGGATGTTTTTTAATAACCTGGTCAGAATGACCATGCACAACCACAAATATCACAAAATTAAGGGTTAATGTGTTGCTCTTACTTTTAGAAGATTTCTACATTGTTTTTATGTATGCACTGTACACTAACCTTTGTTTATTTGACAAATATATTTTTAAATTGTCTCTTAATTTATAACATGTCTACCATGTGTGTCTGAAGTTGTAGTAATATACAGTTTGTCTGTGTAATGTTTCAGATATTGACTATTCACTGCACAATGAAGATGATGTTTTCCACCAATTATCACGTGAGCTTGAGGTTTGTGCATTTGCAGTTATCATTTTCATAAATATATAGATGTTCGTTGTAAACTCTGGTATTTTTATTCTGCAGCCATATTATGTTTAGGTATTGCAGTCATTACAAAAGGATTTACTTACCATTAACATGTGGAGGTTCTAAAATTTGGGTTGCAGAACAGTCTCAAGATGGCATCTGCTTCTAATGAGAGCACATCAGTAAAAACCCTCCATTAAGCATTAATGTAACTTTTTGTAGCAATAGTTAAACTAAGTATGATTCAATTGGAAAAATTTGAAAAATCAATGTTTAAAGTACTACTGTTTAAATGTATTCTTATCCTAAATGGTTTGCTGCTATTCATTAGGGGAGCAACAGCACCCTATGCTTAGGCATGTGTTATAGGAATTATGTGCTGGTCAAATTAGCATGCTTCAAGACACTGCATTCAAATTTAGTCCTGTGAGAAGTTAAAATACTATTTTCAGTGGAATGAATGATTTTACTGAGACAGCACTTTCAGTATCCTTAGTTTTAGCAGTTGTTAATATGTGCTGATATTGCAACAGTGCCTAAAAAGATTTGAAATCCACTTATAAGAAGTTAATGTTTATATTTTACGCACATAAAATCTAGAGGTGATGGGACCTCCAAGATTATAAGTTGGCTCTGAACCAGTGACAGCTACTGGGTCTACATTCTTTTATTATTCTGTAGTACTCTACTACCAAAGTACAGTACATAAAAATAGTTATATAACAATTGTATGTGATGGTTTTGTATGTTTTACATTGTTATTGAATATTGCTGTTTATTTTTATAAATGTTGTGTATCTCCTGTTACATCACAGTTGTTCTAATACACTGGTGGAAAATGGAAAATGAACACCTGGATGCAATGGTCCCACACGAATATAGGTTATATTGAGTAATTATACAGGTTGTACACTTTGTATGATAATGGTGACAGGGTCATACACCTATGGACAGAGACTACAGTGTCTCTTGAATAATGTCAGTATCTTGTGTATCCACCTTTAGTGACGATGCAGTCCTGCAGTCATGCGTAGGGACGATCATAAGGGTGTCGGATGTCATCTTGGGGAATAGTGTTCCACGCTAATTTCACCTGTTGTTGCAATTGGTGGAGGGTTATTGCCGGTATTGCAGACTGCATCAAATGCCGTCCCATCATGTCCCAAACATGTTTAAGGGGGGACAGGTTGGGTGATCATGCTGGCTAGGGAGAGTTGACGAACATCTTCAAGAGCGCGTTGGGCAAAACGAGACGTCGACGCCGCACTTGTGAACGTCCGTCACTGGTGCCAAGGCAAAATCTGCTCTTCTCACTAAACACAATTCTGCACCATTCATCCCTCCAGTTGCATCAGTCACGACACCATTGAGGCGGGCTGCACTGTGATGAGGTGTGAGAGGAAGTCTGGTCAGTGGCATCCTTGATCGTAGCCCAGCGTCCAGCAAATGGTTGATAATGGTCCTAGGTGACACCGTGGGTTCAACAGTGGCCCTAATCTGTGCGGTGGCCACTGTGCAATGGCTGCTGGTCTGATGCGGTGATCCAGGCGGTAATGCGTATGCCGCTGCCATCCGGAACCAGGTTGACGAGCGTGTGCACCATCGTTGAACCACTGGCACCACCAATGATGCACAGCAGACACTTCACGTCCTATGCGTTGGGAAATTCTTAGGATGGTCCATCCAACCTTCCTCAGGCGCACAATACGACCTCGTTCAAAGTCAGTTAATAGCACAAAGTATAGTCCTCTATTCCATTATGGCATGTCTACAATGCTTACTACACACAGACCGATACTTGAAACAACAGACTACTCTTTCACCAAGTCTACTACAGTAATTGTATTGGGCTCAGCTATGCTATGCCTAGTATGCAGCTTCTACTCTGTCCACAGCACAGTACTGTTAATCGTTGCATGTACTGTCTTCTATCAGTGCCCCATGCACATTAGGGTGTCTGAAGACATAAGGGAAAAAAAGTTTGTTTTCGCAAAATCAAACACGCATACCCTCAATTTTTTTTTCTGTTTGACCTTAATAACTCAAATAATAAATATTACCGCGATTGGATAATGATAACTCATGCCGGCATGATACCAAACATAAGACATGAAATTTTGTATGGAGTTAGTATCAAAGAATTTTAGAACTTGATGTTTATTTGGTAAATAAAACACCAATATACCTGAATCGTATAATAATGACTAATTACAAGTAAAAATCTTTAAATTAGGCCTTAACTTAAAATTAGGCTTTAAATTTTTTTTTTCAAAGTTTGCTTTTTGCAGTCAGGATAAATCTTGCTGTGTTCTTGTACGCAACGTAATAAAAATGGCTTTTGTTCTTCATCAACCGTGATTAAACCATGAAAGTCTTGCATCAACTTGACCGCTCTTTCAGCTGTATCGTTCACTGCCCTCAGCGTTGAAACCTTCCTTCTGGCGTCTTGAAACGAGGCATTATTTGCCCACAAAGTAGGACATTCGTGGAGGAAACTGTCATCAATTTTAAGACGGTTGAACAAAGACTTGCTTTTGACGGAAATGAAGTCATCGACGTTTTTCTCGGAAATATAAAAAGAAAATAGTTAGCAAAATGGTAATCTAACAAAAAACAAAAGAAACAATTACTATATTTGCTTATTGAACTAACCATACAATGGGCCACAAAGTTCTTCCTTCGATGGGATGTAACGTTTACCATGAGTTGATACATTCTCTTTGGTTAAATTTTCAACCATTTTAACTTTAGTTTCATGGTCCACTTCATCGTCAAACAGTGATAAGACAGAAACTTCATCAGTCAAATACCATAAATGCTGGCTAAACTTCTGTAAAGCTGCTTTTGAGATGCTTTTATAAATTTTTTTGTAAGCCTTCATTGCCTTCAAAAAGCACAAATCTTGGTAAGGTGCTTTTACTGCCATAATGTATTGGAGCCATGGCTTGACGTAGGATGTCACGATGAACAGGCAAACGCAAACAGCGCCGCCTTATCCTTGCTTGTAATTTTGAATTGAGCACTAAGCAATGATATTTTCAGGGAGTANAACGTCAAACAGCGCCACCTTATCCTTGCTCGTAATTTTGAATTGAGCACTAAGCAATTATATTTTCAGGGAGTAAATTGCTCGCGCCATCCATCGAGCCTGGTGCATGGCACCTGGAGGGTGAATTTTAAATTTTCTCTGTGTATCTCCGCCTAAAAATATCACAGTAAGCTCTATCATCTCTCGATAGTCATCTCAGACTATTTCTGTGGTCAGTTCAGTCCGGTAAAACTCAAGCAAATCGTCAATTTCGGAAACAGTCAGGTGCTGTGTAAGCTTTTCTTTAAAGCACTGTATTTTATCAAGATCGACAGCTTTCCAGTTATCTCGGAACTTTTTGAAGACTTACTTATGGGAAATTCATCAGTATTATATCCAAGTGCCTCAATAGTAGCTTCAATAATAAATACAGAATCTCTAATACTTAACTGACACCTATCCATCCAGCGCTGCTACTAGTTTTTGAGTAATGAATTCTTTCCGCATAAGTGTTTTACTCGGTCCGGGTTGTGTTTTCTCGATCAGAGTTGGTAAATCTTGTAGATGTATGTTTTCATTAGAATCCGAAGATAATTCGTTTTGTAATGTTTCATGATATGATGTCGAAGCATCTGGCACGGAGAAATATTTAGCACGTCAGTTTTCTTCCTCTGTAGATCTGAGGTGCACTCTTTCCTCTTTATCAGCCAGTTTTTTGTCCACACCAGCTAAGTGACCAGGTCGACCTGGCTTTCTCTGTAGCTCCAAAAAGATTTTATCTTCATTTATTTTCGTTAACTGAAGCGCATCGGCGTGAGAAATGTCAAACAAGTTATTTAAGTTGTTGACGAACTCTTGCCGGCGCTGCTTAAATACATTTTTGGTTTTTTGTGCATTTTTTTGCAAGTCCCTCCAAACTTGATATAGGTTCACTAGTTTCTTCACACAATTAGGTACAGATTTGGTTGGTATACGTGCCTTTTCCCAAAAGATAATACACTCGCGAATAGTGAGATTTGCGCTTTCATTGACAGTTAAATTCACTTCATGGATATTGTAAAACAAAACTGCAAGGACTTGTTCATTGGAAGTTTTGAACCCGTTAATTAATGTTTTACGTCACCTATTAAAAAAAATACCCTTTTTAGAACTATGTAATTCCACTGACATGTTGGCTGATTGAAAACAATACGTTTACTAACAAAATAGCAAGTATTTACAAGCACATCAAAGCATCGGCTCGCATTCACCTTATGCAGCCAGTACTGACATGGTTCAATGTAAGTCGGCACGGGTTGCCGAGGTCCTAGGTATGTGAAATTTTATCTACAATTGTTTTGACACCATGGAAATAAATTGAGAAGGTATGCATTAAAAAAAAAAGACTTTTATTTTTTTAGGACACCCTAATGCACATATGGTGTTTCTACGTCACCGCTTTAGTGGTGTTCATTTTTCATTTTCCACCAGTGTATAACCTGCACTCAGATAGATACACCCATCATTGAGTGAATGATGATGACAGTTATCTAGCAATTAAATTGCAGTATAATATTCATAACAAAAAGTACTGAATCCAGTGTTGAAACAACAAAAGGTTAATCTAGTTTTTTTTTCTCTTGAAATATAGTTTAATATTTTGTAACTTTTTTGGAGACCTGTTAAGATAACTATGGTCTCTGGGGCTAAGATCACCGACATACCACCTTCTGATTGCAAGGTTGTGGGTTTGAATTCTCAGTAAGCCATGGATGGGCGTGCTGTTTTTAGGGTTAAGATTAGTTTAGCTTAGCATGTAAACAACCTACAGATTAGCCTAATGATTAAGTGGAGGCATTAATAAACAACTGCTTTCAGAACTTTGTAAAGATATGGTCCTGAAATTGTTTAGTTAAACCACAGTGATCCTTTACTTTGATCAAAAGAGTAACAGACATCCAATACAGTAATATAATGGTGGTTGCTGTTTTCGTCTTTTCCTTTTGTACACAAGATAATTTTTGTGCTTGTGCAACAGTGAAATTAGTTTATTTCTTTAACAGCGGCAATACCATCCTTAAATCTGTTCATGGTTGGTTCTGCTTCTGTTGATTTTTTTTTTATATGACAAAATAAGACGTTAACATGAAGCATTCCATAGTGTAATAGTGCAAGCCAAAATATTTCTACAGTGTAATGGACGTCCTATAATAGAAAATGCCATATTGAAATTAACATTGTTCTTCCTGAATAATTTCCATTCATTCTGTTAAAACTTCAATAACAATGGACATAAAATTTAAATGCCAACAGTTTTGGATTCAAATACCATATCATCTTTCAAAAAACAACCAAATAAAGTGCAGCCTTGTATTGAGGAGAATATGTGAAAAAACTTGAAAATGTCCATCCATATACATATACTTATGACATTTTGTGGTAAAGTTTTTAGCACAATCAAAATAAATTGTTATGCATAATATTTTAAAAAATATTTCAATAGTTATTTTTAATTAATACTTGCTGCAAACCTGCATATTTTCCATCATAAATTTGAGCAATTAGCTTATTTGGCATAGATTTCACAATGGAATCTTTAAAGCATAATACACTCCACAATAGTGTTTAAACATCATATTCAGGTGAGGACAATAAAAGAACTCAAATCATATATCTTTGATGTATTGAAAAATTGTAAATAGTAGTTATTTTGAGGAGGAATTAGCTTTTTCATCTGCTATTATCTCTGGAAACAGTGCTTCATCAGTGTTCTGAATAATAATACTTAAAAATCAAAACATCTCATTTAAATATTGTAATGGATCTCTTAAGTTCCAGTTCTATTTTATAAATTGACATATTGAATTTGTCAATCTCTGCACTGAAATTTATTAAATTACTTTAACATTTTCATCAACAGTTTATTATTTTATACAAAATACACAGTTTTTTTTTTACTTTGTCATATTATTGTAGATTTCTCTAATAGGTTAAATCAATCTAAGGTGTTACATTACAGGTTAAGTGTTAATATCATAAGTTAAGGATGTGTGTATTTTTATTAAATGTAAGGTTATATAGTTGAAGATGTAAGTCTGCTTACATTAAAATGGAAGCATAAATATGCCAAACTAAATCAAATTCAAATTATTCACTTAAATGTTTGTAATTTTTTTACCACTAAACGGAAACTTAATTTTGAATGATTTAGTTTTTCACTCTTTAGCGACACACCAAATTTTTCCTCAAACACTGCTATTAAAATTGCATTTATATGTTCTTCCGTGGCTGCTTCCTGCAATTTTAATATTCATATCAGGTAAAGATCAGTCTCATTGTTAGTCCCCTTGTCATGAAAGCTTCTAACATTGCAGTTTTTCAGATATGATTAATATATTATTATTACCTTTTTGGTTTTGGAGTACTTGGTTGTGGTGACGATTAATTAAGATTTAATATATGATTTAAGCGAAGTGCAATGTAATTTTGGTTATGTCACAAGGTTTTTGATATAGAGATAATTTAGAGGTTATTGTTATTACTCATTTTGTTCGTAGAGGATATAAGTATTGAAATTCGTAAATCACAAAAAATTTTAAAAAATTTCCTGATTGGCTCTTGTCTCGTCATTGCTAATTGGATGAGTAGTGTGGCATGGTCAGACGACAGTCAATCAGAATACAAGTAACAACAGAAGTGTGATGCAAAAAGGTTTTCCTTTAACAGAAATACTGCAACCACAGACTAGAATGGATGCGCGAGTTTAAGTTTGAGAAGTTTAAATGAGAGCAAGTCAAAAGTTTAACGTGGGTGGGTAGCACCCGTGGCTTATTTTCTATAACTGTTTCGGATTTAACATTTTCTTCTAATTAATTATTTTGCGCCCACATACGTAGCCACTAGGTTGTAGGCAGCTTCGAGTTTGCCTCCTTCGTAAATTTCTAAGCAAGCAGTCCATCAATAATTGCTGCAAGATGTTTTAAATTTCATCCTTGATAATGTAAAATTAGTGATTTTTGTCTAATTTGTTGGAGGAGGAGGAGGACTAAATAAAAAAGAAAAGAATTTCGAACTTCTAATTCTACTAAAATGTTACAAGCTAAGTTAGAAAAAAAATGTAAACAGCTGTATAATAAACTATAAACTACCTTTACATCCATTATCAGGTAAAAATTAAATTCACTTTTTATTTTCTATGCAGAAAGTTAAGATAAAGGACTTTTTTTGCATGCAACTATACAGACAGTAAATAATAATGGCGTGTGGCGAGTGCACCCAGGGCAAGGCAACACCCTCCGAGTGACGCTCTTTCCAGCTGGGACCCGTAGGTGACAGTCATCCCCGAGCTTGACAGAAATGAAACCCTAGAATGGAGCGGCGCTGGAATGCAAGGGCGTGGGAAACGGGAGTACCCCGAGAAAACCTGCCAGCAAGCGGCATCGTCCAGCACGATTCCCACATGCGAAAATCCGGGAGTGAACCCGCCGGGGATCGAACCCGGATCGCCGTGGTGGGAGGCGAGCGCCCTGGACACTACGCCACCGCTGCCCCT
>NQII01006204.1:53862-92417 GCA_002778355.1 Clitarchus hookeri | reverse complement strand
TATTTTAGTACGTTTATAGTTTTCTTCGTGTGAAACTCCACGTCTTCGTTTAGCTTGAGGTTCATCTTCTTCTGTACTAGACATTGGTACACTGCTATTTAAAGATCACTAACTTTATAACGCTAACTTTCCACCTGAAAAACTTCAATAACATACAAACACAATATGAATGTCGCTTGTCACTGTGAAACAGACAGCTGGCCACAGTGTAGAAGCGAGCTCCTCAGATTAGCCAACTCAACCATCTCCCCAGACGAAAATTCCCAGTTTGTTGCTGAAAGCCGTCAAGTATCGGCGCTTGACCGATTTCTGCACTAAACGTAGTATTCGACTCCTGGTTTAACAGCCTTGGAAACATGAATCCTGACGGGTTTCTGTTCTAAATGGTGGATTTACCTTCAAATACTAATAATTTGTAGTTAACACATTTTTCGTTGTTTTGGCGCATGATGGGTTTCTGAAATAATCGATTCAATTATTTTCAACTAATATTTCAGAATACAGAAAGAATATATATGTACATATATATATTTGCCAGTTTTGCAAGTGGGTTCTGCAACTCTGCAATTCTTACATAGGTGTCGCTACTGTTCTTAACCTTGGGGCACAATATTATACTTGTAAATTGAGCCGTGCGAGAGGTTGTCACAAATTCAAGTCAGTAGATGCTGCATTTCATTATATAACATTGTGCAAGATGTTTTTGGTTGCATGTGTGGTAACTGATGTAAATTTGGATTGAAGACTCGCTCCAGATGATGTTACCACCCATATATATCTGTACCTGTTTAGTTTTCATGGATTCATATTGAAGTTCAGAATATTATGTTATTTTGTGTTGAGTCCGCTAGTGTGAGCATGGTGGATGTAATTATGGCCAAGTCCTGAGAGTTACTATACCAGGCACAGAACTTCTTGGCTGCTCAGTCTCAGTTTGTCGGCAAGCTCTGTTGCCACATCTACCAAGTATCCATCACGTAATCATACGTGTGTCGTAAAATCTGAATTGTAGTGATATTAGTTACAATTCTGTGCATAAAGAAACATTTGAATGTAGTAGAAAGAGAAATTGATAAACCATGTTCTATATATATTTGGGAGTTTATATCTATTAAAAAACTCATTCAGTAGATTAACTCCTAAAATTTTAAGTTTGTAATAAAAATGACCTGACACTTAAATTTACAGACTCGCAACAGCTATTAAACATAAATGTAACAATTTTCATTTACTTACAGTTTCGTGTAGCATAGAAAAAAGAATTCAACTTTGTTGTTGTAACTTATAATGGCAGCACAAGCCACTCCTCTCTGTTTGTGCATATTATTTCATTCCTTTCCATTACAAACTTCCTCCCAACTTTCATTTTCTTAAAATAAAACAAAAATGCAACAATTTTGCCATGGAACTTGTTGAAACAGTCACATATAACTGCTATAATTTGTTTAGTTGTTGGAATTCCCCCTCTTATTGTAAAATTCTAACACAGTTCTCCGGAGATATTCTTTGGTAGTCCTCAAAACCCATAACTCACTACCTGACTTTTTTTTGTGACAAAAATGTTGCCAAATATTGCCTTCGGCGTAGATGCAATACATATCCATCACTCTGTATATTCACCAGCATCACACACTCTCGCTGTCAAACTGCTAATTTTGTTTTAAGTTTGTGCTTCTGCAAAATTTGTAGTTTAATAATTTAGTAAAAAAATTAATGCACACTAATGATTATAGATAAACATTGTTTGTGAACCACTTCCTTTTTGCAGCTACTCGTGATAGCACAAGGTTTACTTAGCGCCATAATATCAGCAAAAACTTTGCATGCAAGCAACTGAAAAATGATCAGAAACGTTCCAAGCCAGTCGCAGAACTGGACCCTCAAAACAGAGCGGACACCAATGCTGGTAGAATGAGGCAGCTGTGCTACATATTATCTTGTGTCAACTGAGCATGATTCAGACTTTATCTTCTGCTTTCTAAGCAAGGCATGTACATTTTGATATAGTACCTACAAAATGTGGTTCCCTGTCAAGGGAAGAACAAAGAATATCCTCTATTCTGAAAAATAGTCACGAGTTTATGCTAACTGCTATGCACATTCCTTACTATTGTGAAATACGAACGGTTAAAGCTACAGACATAGGATTTTCACGTACTTATTGAACAAAATGAGCCTCTTGCAAAAAGTGACATAATTTTAATTAATTATTTCACAATTTTATGGGCACATCTGAGAAACATGTTGCTTGACTCACTGCGCCCATTGTAACACTGTAAACTAGGCAAGAAGTTCTGTACCTGATTTAGACAGACATTAAATATACCTTGCACATGAGCTAGAGACATTTATTTCATTTACTCCTGGAGAATCTATAACTGACTCTTCACGAGACCCATTGGATTTCCATGTGTCCCACAAGTTAGCCAACAAATATCTAGAACTCGGTTTATAATCTCACTTCTGGACAATCAGAAAATCTCTGGTTTAAGGGAGAACTAACCTTCTAATTTTCAGCTGAAACACATCTTTTCTAAGATACCCGTGTAAATTACAGTCTAAATTTATATTTTGAATATAATAAAATTTATACAGAATACTGATAAAGTTAAAATGTCTAATAGTCTTAATTACAATTTGAAATTCGTACATCAATATTCATTTTGTTTTACTTTTTTTTATCATTGAATATTTATTGTCCTCCGGAAGAGCCTTATTGCCATCTAGTTTCTTGTTGCCAAGGCTGAGTGATAATTCCTGCCTGGGCTGCTTTCACATTAGCATTCAGCTCCACCACAAAAGAGTTGTTCATGAGATGCCAGCTGGTTGCAATCGCCAAGTATCCAGGAGTTGGCATATGAGATTGTGTTAATAGCAGGTTTTTCCCTAAAAGCATGTTGTGTACTCATGTCTTAACACAGTGGAGCTTGCTATCAGCTTTGAATTTCCCCAAATGTTTCTTTTACTATATTTGTATACTATGCATTCTGATTCCAGAAATACCTCACATAAAATATTTATTTTTTATAGCGAACATTAGCACTTACTCTATGCTGGGAATTTTGTCAGATTATTGTTTTTTGACAAGATCTAGGGAATAGTGCTGAAAGATAACTTCTCAAGATGCGAGATCTGCAACACCTGAAACATGGATCATATTGTTTAACAGTACAGGATGTCTATAAAGTTGCTTTCTATTTATATTTTTTCATAACTGATTAAGTTTGTGTAACAGGTGGTGATCAAGAATGAGCATATCATGGTTATGACCCTTCGTATTCAAGAACACAAGTGTAACGTCATCAGGGAGAGGTTTCAAAATTTTAACAAAGCAGGTCCTACAGATAAAGTTATTCGTGAGTTGCTTTGGACGTTTAACACAACTGTGTCGGTTTTTGATGCGGAAAGAAGTGTTAACTTGACGCACATACTGTTCAAAGATGAACCACACATTCCGAGAGACTACAGATTCCCTGAGCGACCATTCATAAGATCTTGAAGACGAGATTAGGGAAGAAAGCATATCACATTCAAATCCTACATGACCCTCTTGAAGAGGATTACCCAACGCGAGCAGTAATGAGTGCAGATGTAGTTGAACGGATTGAAAACTAAGGTTTGATGGAACACATCATCTTTAGTGATGAAGCAATTTTCCACACTTGCGGTAAAGTCAATCGATACAACTGTCTCATCTGAGCCACTGAAAAACGACGATAATTTGTGTCATGGCAAAGGGATTCACCTAAGGTCAATGTGTGGCTGGAATAATGATGACGAAGGTATTTGGCCCTTTCTTATGTACAGAAAAAACATCAATGGGTACTGTTTATCGTGATTTGCTTCAACAGTTCCTACAGTCACAGCTGGTTAAAGATGGTATCATTCATGATATGTTACAGCATGATGGAACACCATGTAACTATGCAGTCATTCTCCAGGACTAACTCAACAACTGGTTTCTAGACCATTGGATAGAGCGGGGTGGTAACAGTCTCTGGGCACCGAAATTGCTGGATTTAACTCCACTGAATTTCGTGGCCTGGGGATTAGTAAAAGCCCAAGTGTATCGAACTGAAGTTGACAATTTGCAAGTGTTGAGGGATCATATTCGGCAAGCAGTTGCACAGATTACACCATGGATGTTGCAGAATGCATTCCGTGAAGCAGCTGTGCGATTTGAGCTGTACACACACACACACACACACACGCGCGCGCGCGCCCGCTCGCCCGCTCGCTACTAGAAATAATGGATTATCTATTACCACAAAAATGCTTCCATTTGAAACCAGAAAAATTGCAACAAACAAAAACATTCCCTTAACAGAATTTAAGGCAGACGTTTGCCGGTGACTCAATTGCGCAATTTGCTGGACTCAATTGCGCAATATGCCGGCGACCAGATTACTGATTACCCAATTCTGAGCAGCTGTTCAGTTCAGTAATAGGCACGTATAAATAATTTAATTGTAGTCTCAGATCTATTCCCTGACGATGCAGGGCCTTAGGTGTCATTTTCATTGTGATCAGAAACGTTTTTACACCTTATCCATTTTTTTTCTCCAAAAATTTTTGTGTACAGGCCGCACCCCATATTTTTACATGAAAAATTACAGTAATTTCCAATGATTGATTCAAAGAAGTTTAAGTAGAAACATTCATCTGTAAGTAACTTTACATTCGATTTTACTTTAGGGACAGATATTCATGTTGCATTTTATTATTAACTTTGGCCGATATTGAAACTTTTGGCTTTGCGTCTACACAAATACGCAGAACAGCAAGCACGTGACCTAGCACAGTCGAGTGCCGGAGTGGGCAGCACAGCAGACAAGTTGTGCGGCATTGCTAAGTCTGCATGCGGCTAGCTGGCGACAGCGATGTTGTCATGTTTCAGGACTAGGCTTAACCACGAAGTTTACGCATGGAAATCAAGACCTTTTCTTACCTTTTTTTTTTAACAAAATAATTTTTTCTTTAATTGTTTTTGAAGGAAACTGCTGTGAGTGCTGCTATTTAAGCTATCATTATAACGAAAATAAGCCCACACCGCATTTGTTATTACCGACTTCTTTTCCCACTCAGTATATGGGTAACTGACTGTGTCGATAAAAGTTATTGTTATTGCGGACTTTTTGTTATTACGCATACTCGTTACATCGGACTTTCACTGTACATCACAGGTCTGGATGCTTTCGCAGCAATGCAGAAGCACTTTCCAGGAGACCCTGCGAATCATTCTGTCGCTATTGTGAACGCCAAGAGGAAAAGGGGTGTGTATCACGGAAGGCAAGGACGAGAATTCAAGGCTCTCTATCTTGAGATGGGTCACGTACATGGGATGATAACGACATTAGAAATTATCAGTTAACCCACCCCAACTTGCATCCAATATTGGAGTGGAAAGTAGCAGGGTGTTGACCAAAATGGAGGAGACATCCAGCCTAGATCAGACAGTCAAGGCATACTGGAATTCTCTTGTACTGGGGAATGGTGTGATTACAGGAACTGGGGGAAAGCATTATGGGAAACAGTCACAATTGGTCCTACCGGAGTGCTGAATTCCAGAAGTACTGAGAGAACTGCACGAACCAGCTGCAGAACAGAGTTCGGCTGAGATTCTATTGGCTGCATTGTCAGGAGGATGTTGAGAAGTGGTGCCGTCTATTTTACGCCTGTACTGTGCAGAGGTGTCTGAGGATTAAGGGACGAGGTCCTCTTTAGAAATACAATGTGGGCACACCATTTGAGAGGATGGCAGTAGACATTATCGGATCACTATCCATCATTGAGAGAGGGAATCAATATCTTCTGGTAGTGCAAGACTACTTCACAAAGTGGAGACGAAAGCATTTACTTTGTAATTATTTTTAATAAATTAGGAAATTATGGTTAACTCTTTTGTTTAATTAAGTCCTCCATCCCTAAAGAACCTGGTTAGGTCCACTGACTCTTTAGAAATTGTTACAATATTTGTAGAAAATTGTCTTGTGTAAGAAAATATATAAATTGAAAATCTTTAAATTTATATTCATAGTAATGGAACTAATGTTTTCTTGCTGTTTTATTAAAGTTACTTAATGCAAACATACCTTATTTTTATAACAATTAATTACTATTGTTGCTACAAGGCCACCTGAGGTATACAGGGTGATGGCTAGTAGGAGATTGAGTTACTATACTTTGGTGCAGACTAAGGGCACCTGTGGTTGTTGCTTTAGGGGTAAACAAATACTTGTATTCTCCGTTTAACACACCAGTATTTTATTTGTCTGAAGGTAACGTAGGTATTTACTCACACTGGCGAGACTGAGCCCCCCTACAAGTCGTAGGCCTGAAGGGCTGGTGGGCGGAATGCTATGCGTCGGGAAAGGTTGTTTGAATGGAGACTTTTCTACTTATCTGTGACTGCAGCTTTTCGTGAGTTGTCTTCGTTGGTAGTTGAGGCCTGGTGAGTGGGGTGGCCCTTTTACAGGCCCTCGGACTGGCTCTCGTTGGCATGCCGTACTCAGCTGGCTTCTTCCTTCGGGTTTGAATGACTCCCTACCACATCCCGGCGAGGAGCCCTCTGCGGGCCCCCACCCGTCCTTCTCGGCTACGGGCTGCACTGGACTATTCCCTGTGGCGCTCCTCGTTTGGAGCTCACCACTAGTCTCCGCCTTTGGTTGAAGTAGCTGGGTAAGCTCGGCTTCCTTTCTCGGAAGTCCGGGATTGGTTTCCCGGGACTTGTGCTTTCTCTTTGATCTCGGCTGGCGTTCCTTGTCTGAGACCTTGCGTTCCCTCTTCTACGTCGAGGTCTGCCACGACTCGTCTCGCGCTCCCGACTTCTCCGCCTCGGAAACTGCCACTACGTTTTCAGAAATTAACTCGTAAGTTCTCGGCACTTTTACTTGGTTTCTCTCGGAAATTTACACATGAAGTTTCGGCTGTTCCTGGATTCTCTCCTCGGTGATGTCACAATTGACTTACTGACTGACTGACTGCTTGCCTCGTCGCCATCCGGCGCACGACTACGTCTTCTCGGGGAATGGCGCCCCTCGGTATGGGGCTGCCACTCATTTCCGGGAATTTACTCGTAAGTTCTCGGCACTGTTCCCGTCACACGACTGCCTACTCCCGAGTCTGCTTCGCCTCCCGTCTCGGATGAACACCTAACTCGTCTCGCGGCTGTGCCGCGGAACAACTCCCGTCTCGGCTTGCGACAATTGACTCGACCGGGATCCGAACCCGGCCTCGGCTGGCTCACCCGACTGCCGCCTCTCTGCGTGCGATATGTCTGCCTGACTGCTGATTCTCAGAGACGCTGGTCCGGCGGCTGGGATTCAACTCCCCCTGGTCCAGCGTCTCCCGACGGCGCGGATTCAACTGACTCTGAACAACTGCCCTCCGCCTTGGCTGCCTCGTGAATTTAACTCGTGTCCCGCTATATTCAAGTTAACTGTCAGCAGTTTCTAGAGAGAGAAATCGGGAAATCCCCTGTTTAACTCATGTGTTTTTATGCAGGATTTCGTGTCTCGTCAGCTGCTTGTGTATTCCGACTAGGGTGGAGTGAGGCTGCGGTTACTGTGGCGGGGATTCCTACGGAGCTGGGTCTGCACTTATTCTCGTCGGGGGCACCCCTGGTGTCCTTTGTTGAGGGCTTATCTATCAGCTATTTCTCGGGACTTACCCTCTTTCATTCGGCTTCGCTTCTTCCCCGAGTGTCCTTACGCGTCGGGACTGCCCCGAGGGTGTTTCCCGGGTGGTTCATTGTCAGCTGCCTGCCCTGGCTGGCTGGCTGGCTGCCTGCCCTGGATAACTATAGCAGGGTGTGGAAACAACGCAATGCATATCCTGGTACATGCCACGCGTCACTATAACTGCAGAAACTGTAATACTTATGAACAATTAAAGTGTTAATTAATAATGGTTCATGCAGCTGTCTGTTACTGTAACGTAATTGAATGTACTGAGACAAAACAATATTTATATACAGTAGAATCCCGATAACTCGTATTGTCAAGGGACTGAATGTTAAATAATAATTATAGAGATATTCAAATTAGCGGGATTACCAATAATCGGGAGCAAAAAAAGAAAAAATACGTCATAACGAGATTAATGCAAATTTGCATTAATATGTAATGATAAACGCATGGCTACATATTATGTATACATATGTACTGTATATATAAATCAATAATTACATCAATAAAAACACAAAAAATTTACGTTTAAAAAAATCTGTAATTTTCTTTTTGTGCAAGTCTTGCAGACGGGTATTGTTGATGGCTTTGTCAAGCATGTTCAAAGCAGAAAATACTTCATTGCCAACGTCTGATTTCGCTAATAAATGGCGCACGTTGTTGATGTATTGTTTTGCCACTTTAGATATAATTGTCAGCACATCTTCGTCATCACCTTCACCATCAATGTCCTGAGATGGAGCCAAAATTTCGTCATCAGTTAGAATCCTCGCTATTGCTAGGCCAACGTCAAAATGGACAAAATGTTCAAACGTTATAGAATTTTCTTAATTTTGAGGAAGACGATTCCAATTAACAGGACATTCTAAGTCTTGTTCAGTAACTGCTGATGAAAGTTCCACCTTCCTGAATCCACAGCACGAAAACCGTTTTTTTATTGTGCTTTCGCTAACAATTTGCCACGCCTTGTGAGCAATGTTCATGGCTGAAAATTAGGTGATTTTATGATACTCCCCATCCTCGATGCTGTCAAGGAGATGCACCACTACTTCCTTGCAGTAAAAGGTTTTGAACGTTTTAATTATGCCCTGGGCTAGAGACTGCAGCTAAGAAGTAGTGTTGGCAGGCAAAAACACAAGATTAACATGACTGAGCGGTGGGGTATTGTTGTGGGCCGTACAATTATCCATGAAAAGCAGAATTTTTCGCTGCCTTTTCTCCATATTAGCATTCACTGATTGTAACCATTCCTTGAATTATTCGCCCGTCATCCACGCTTTTTTGTTTGCACAATAGGTCATCGGAAAAGTTTTTATGTTTTTAAAACATATTGGTTTGGCTGATTTGCCTATCATGAGCGGTCTTAATTTCTCAGATCCATCCATGTTGGCGGCCAACAATATTGTTACACGACCTTTACTATTTTTTTCCGCCATGAAACTTTCCTTCCTTAAAACACATTGATCGGTCGGTGAGACACTTATAAAATAACCCCCTCTCATCGGCATTAAAAATGTTGCTGGGCTCATAAGAATCGATTATTTCTCCCAATTCGTATTTCCACTCAGAACAAACGTCGGCCGATACACTCGCACTTTCCCCACTAAGCTTCTTCAATTTTATGCTGTGCCTTTTTTTTAAACCTATCAAACCAACCATCACTTGCACGAAAGTCTTTAATTCCCATTTTTTTCTGCGAAAACGTTTACTTTTCCTCTTAAAATGTTTCCTCCAACTGGGACATTCAAATTCCGGGCTTGCGCAGACCACTTTTTAAAATTATCTTCTAGTTGTGGATACTCACCAGTCTTAAAGCGCTTTACTTTGCTGTCACCATTTGTTTATCACCATCGGCTACGGCGGTAATGATTTATTTTTTTTCTTTAATGGAAAGACACTTATTAGCTCTTTTCGGAGGCATGGCTAAGACTGAACTGACTAACTTTTCACTCGCTCTGCTCCTTCCTACCCTCTCATATCCGTAGACCGGACAGCAAGGCACCTCTTAGTTCTGAGAATCACAGACACATCGCCTCACAGCTTACTCGGCGTCCCTGTCCTTCAAACCCTCCTACGTCCCTCAGTACCCTTCTGGTCATTTTTACCCTGCCTGAATTGCATAAATCTAGAGCTGGTGTACAGTCTAGAGTTAAAAACATTAAGAGTTAACAAGATTTTTAAGTTGTAAATAAGAATTATAAGATGTTTTAATTGAGCTGGAGCACCAAAATAAATACGAATTATCGAGAGGACCGGAAAGCAATGTTATTTTTACGAATTAAAGGAATTTTCTCAAGGGACCGGCAAATTTGTACGAATTAGCGGCATATACGAATAATCGGGATGCGAAATATCGGGATTTTACTGTATTATATGGCAAAGTTCCCGGTGGAACCTGCGCTTTCCTCACCAAACCTCCCCTCCTGGTGGCCGATACCTATTAAAAGGTCGTACCAGGAGCGCTTCTTTCTACTGTACGTTAACTCCCGCAAACAAAAGCTAGATCGGCTCTTTTGTTTCGCAGGGCGCCACCGGGAACTTTGAATTTTGAGTCCGTCATACTGGTCCGAAAAGAATTTAAAAACACAAAAGCTAAATACTTACAACACAATACATTTAAACACTACCGCGCTCGCGCTTCTCCTACACACGAAAAATTAAGTATGACGGCATTCCCTTAGCACATTCTCGGCCCAGTGCAACCAGGCTGTGTCGGACTAAGATTTGGGAAACAGCTGGTAGCCAGGATTGTTTCCCGCCTCCTCGCCCCTGGTCGCAAAGGGCGTTAATCTACACCACACTGCAGACGTTCGATTCCATTCACACATTAAATACACTCATTCCACTATCATTCTCAGGCCTTCGGCCTCGTCCATTCCTGGAAAAACTTGCGTAGTTCCTTCCGACTTCCTAAATCGCATTCCGGGTCCGTCGCTGGGGTCGTTGTATCTGGGTGTTTCCTGGAACAAGACATATTGTATCCAGGAAGTGGTCAAGATCGGTGGGTTGTCGCATCCGGTGTTTTGGCAAGGTACCGCCCGAGGAGAAGGACTAGTACCTGACCACTGTATACCCCGTGAAGGGTTTACCGCAGTCAAAGTACAGCCTCCCGTATGTGCGAGCGGCATCCTTATAGATCTTGGACGGGTCAAATTCTTCCCCCCTTCTCCAGAAGCACTCCTTGAGCAAGCTCAGAAGCGCCTCCGTGTTCGTAGGCAGACCCACCTGGTATTATATGGCAGCACAAAATAATTATGCACGAAAACATATGCAATGTTGTTATGTATTTCTTGTAATAACAGACATTTCCATAGTTTGCATTTGTGGCCGGTATTATTATTATTCTTATAGGAGGCTGCAACATGACTAATTTTAAGTAAGGAATAAGGTGCCATTGTTTCAGGGCATGGTCTGGTTAGATATATCAGTCGGCCACATGCCGCAGGGGACCATTCTGTGCTTGCAATTCAGTGAGGCAGCATCGAGGGAGGGAGGTCAGCGTTGGTAGTAGAAGGGTAGTGACTGTGCTTAGCCCTGCCCTTAGTGCATTTTCAATTAGATTTGATAACTTAGTCGACTGCCTGTCAGTCAACGTGTGTGTTAATATAATTTTGGTGGAATAAATTTGACAGGTGTATTGGTAGTGGGCTCTAGAACCCTGCCATGGCGATGTATTTTAGTATGATCAGATTCTCATGCGCATATCTTGGATAGATATATTCTGGTTAACATCACTGTAATGTATTAAGTACCAATATTAAGGGCAGTGTAGGAATGAGTTTAGTATTCAGATGGCTTGTTAAGTCTCAGTTCAATGATACATCTGAGACGGTGGTGGTTGTGCAAAAAAATTAAAATTAATATTGTGTAAGAATGGGTCCGTTTTATGTTTGAGCACCTTAAATGAGTAACAATGGTAGGAATTAATAATATTAATTATGCGTTGAAATGTATGTCAATTGAGGCAAAACATAATAGAAAATTGGGGAGCACTGCGCAAGGAATATGGGTTGTATATTTGTTTGAGATTGAGATAGTTACAGAAGTGAGATATGTCAATAGACTTGAATACAAGACGTTCTGTTATGTGTAGCCACGACAAGAATAAGTATGGGAGCTATTGAAGTAACAAATTATGAGGAGAATGGACACAAGTATTATTTAAGTTAATAAAGGTGATAGGTTATAAGAATTGTAGTGGGAGAATATCAATTAGAGGAAAATGTAAATTTCATGAATCAATCTGTTGGCTTTGCGATGCGAGGCAAATGTAATATGTTATATGGAGATACTTGCAAAGAGCCCTAATTTAAAGGAATTTTGTAAATTGTGGAATTAAGATTTATGAAGTCTTATAGGATTAGGCCTAATTGATAGCTATGATGAGTATGTAATCAATATTGCCAAGTTAGAAGTGGGTCCCTCATGTAATTGATGAGAAATAGAATAATCACCTACGCAGTCCAATCACATTATTATGACCACATGCTAGTATCCAGAGTAACCGACCGCCCTTTGCAACACAGACAGCTGCTAAACGAGCTGGCAGTGTTTCAGTCAGGTGCTGATAGATCTCTACGGGTATCAGGAGCCATGCTGTCGGCAGTGCATCCCACAACTGTTATGGCGGAGGAGACAGACGGCGAACACGACGCTTGAGGTGGTTCCACAGATGTTCAAGTGGATTGAGATCGGGGCTGTTTGGGGGTCAGGGAAGAACTTTGAAGTCTTGATCGTTCTCTTCCAGCCAAGTGCGGACACTTCTAGCAGTGTGGCAAGGCGCCTTATCATGCTGGAAGATCCCATCCTCCCGAGGAAAGGCAACCATCATGTATGGGTGGACGTGATCGCTGAGAGTGGATTCATAACCAAATTGATCAAGAGTGCCTTCCACACGGATGATATGACTTGGAGAATACCACGAGAACATTCCCCAGACCATAACACTGCCCCAGACCATAACACTGCCCCCACCGCCTTGTGTTCGTCCAGCAATGGATGCAGGGTGTTGGTTCTCTGATGTTTCTTGTCTGACACGCTGACATCCATCCGTTCTATGCAGCTGAAAATGTGACTCATCGCAGAAGGCTACCAGTAGCCATACTGTCGAGCAAATTCCAGTCATTTTCGTTGATGCACCGGTGTTAGCATGGGTGCAGTCACCCTCCGTTTACTCCAGAGCCCCATTCGCAGAAGGGTTCACTGAACTGTTGTGCTCAACACGTGTCTGGATGCCTCCTGGTTCATTTGGACGGTGAGCTGTTCCACCATAGCCTGTCAGTTGGCCTTCACACACAGTCGTCGTCGACGTTCATCTCGGACATTGATGGCGCGTGGAGCTCTGCAGTTCCCACAGCGGTTATTCCCAATGTTGTCATTCGTCTACTCACAATATACCTTTGACCTTTGACTTATTTATAGATAATGGTTTTTTCAGTTTACTGTTTTTTTGCTTTTGTATTATATGCCACATCTGTGATTTTTGCAATGTGGCAAAGCATTAATGTAACTTAAAGTGTTACTAAAGTGTTGCTATTGTGATTAGTAACACAAGTAATTGACATTTTTAACTGTAGCTACAAATCACTGATCGTTACTGTCTGTCATAGGTGTTTTCATTGGGTGGCTGTAGGAATGTGCAGCATGCCTGCAGGAAGACTTATCTGCAGCAGGGGTCATAGTCTGCACTCAGATGCTTGTAACTGTATCTCATGTATTAGTATATTACTAGATTACACTGATTATTAGAGAAATATTGTAATAAATTTCCTTTGTTTATTTTATAGCTGCCTCTTCTTATGTCGAGTCCCAACCACCACAGTTCTGATGAAGAGCTCATGCGAGAACCTTCGCCCCTTCCTTCCAGCTTGCTCGAACCGTTTTGCTGCCTGGGAGCTTTGGATGATGTTAGTCCCATGAATTGGGAGTCGGATTCCTTTGCAAGGCTTGACTCCCTGTCTGAAGACATTGGTAAGTTACAGTAACTGCAAAAGTAGATTTGTGTTTTCATTTGCCAACATGAATGTTTGTTTACGTGTTGTCTTCATGGATAATAAATTTATGTACATAAATTAATAATTTTTTAAAGAAATTTTGTTTGCTGTACATCATAAGTTTGTGTGTGAAAGTTCATATTGAATAATACTATGTATGTAATTTCTATAGCATCATGATTACAAGATTTCAGAAATTTGTACCATTCCATTGGTACAAGTCCCTACCCATTTTTTATTTACATTATTCATGTGTGGGTATTTGCATAACTTGCATATTGATGCATTTAAAACTAACAATGTTTGTTTATTGAAAAGCAATTAAAATACTAGGGGACTTAAGGAAACCTCTATGGATGGCAAAATAAAATTTCCAGTATTTTATTTGTATGTTTTGTATGAATATACTGGCTGAGTAACCAAACCTGTTAATCTCAAATATCTTCCAAACTGCTGAAGATATCATTATTCTGTTTTCAGCCCAATGAATTGCAGCAAAGTCCTCACAAAATGACGTGCCACATCTTGTCATAGCATTATTAATTACAGAGATATCAATATCACCTTTGGTTTTTTTTAAAAATGGAATTATAGTGATTTCTGCCACTAGCATCATAGGACTGAAAGAGAGGAATTCGACAGTGTGTTTTCTCTCTAAAATCTGACCAATAATTGTGGAGAAACACAGTACTTAAAATTTAGGATTTTCTTGTATGCAGCAGTGTGACTGAAAAAGAATATTTCAAGGGCCTAGCACTCTTCAAAATCCGACCAGTAATTGTGGAGAAACACAGTACTTAAAAGTTAGGATGTGTCTGTTTTGTATGCATCAGGTAGGGTTACTCATTGTGTGGACGTTTGTGATACAAGGAAAATGTTGAGTCCGTCTGGTGTTTCGCTCCAACCTGATGCAGCTACTTGTGACCAAGAACAGTTTTGCAATACTGGAGAAAAGGATCTTTCAAAGTGGGTACTTGTTACGCTTGGCTATATCAGATTGGAGCGACATGCCAACTGGAAGGTAAAGGATGTAGCAGCTAGCAACAATTCACCAGTTAACTAGGGTAACGGTTCTGGTTGTACTTCGGTCAGAGCCTCGCAACAAAGAGGAATGTTACACACTGAATGGATATGTGAAGGGGGTGTACCTGTAATTTTTATCAAATAAATAAATAGATAATAATCACACATGAGGAAAATTGTTACGTGAGTTTTATGTTTTATTTTGTGGGGTGTACAGTTACATATGTTGTACATTACAACAAAGAAAGGAAAATGTTCAAGAAAGGGGACATGATAAACACTGTCTGCAAATGTTATTTCAGTACGTGCTCGAAATGCCCACCATCAACCGCAACACACATCTGCAGTCATTGTGCAAGGATAGCTTTACAGGCTGAAGATGCCTTTCAATATCACAGGACATGCTGCAACAATGCAGTGTTTTAAGTCTTCTGGAATCATCGGGACATGCACATAGACATCTTTAATCATACTCTATAGATAAAAGTCCAATGCCATCAGGTCAGGTGAACGTGCAGGCCAGCTGATAATGGTCCCATGCCCTATCTACCAACCAGGAAATAGCTGGGTGAATGCTTGCATAGTAGCAAGCGAGTAGTGGGTGCTGGTGCTGGTACCACTAAGTGGCACATCCTCTAGGAGAGACGGTAGCACATTTGAAAGAAAGTGTGCATATTTGTCACTTATTATTGTTCCTTCAATGAAGTAAAGACCAATGACAAAGTCTCAGATGATCCCACACCAAATGTTGACACTCCACTGCTGCTGATGTTCAACCTGCCTCATCCAGTATGGATTGTTAGTTGCCCAAAAATGTGTATTTTGTAGATTCACATTTCCACGATTGTTGATCTTTGCTTCATCAGTAGAAAGTACCTATTGTCTCTGCATTAGAACTGATTGACAGAATTCCACACATCTTCAGTAATCTCGTTGGTCAAACTGCTGATGAAGTGATGCATGATAGGGAAGGCATCTGTTTCTATGCAAAATGTGAATAATGCTAGACTGACATCCCAGAAGTACCTGCAACTTCTCTTGAGCTAACATGCAGGTTGTAGGCAACAGTTACAAGATTGTATACTTAATTCGCTCCACTCATAATAGCTTGCCCAATACCCTGTGTGTAGCTTTTCAGTGCCCCTTCAACAACAATTTTCTGCAAATTCTCAAAATTGTCATGTCTGATGGACACTGCCTGTCAGGATATTTTTATGCATTCTCCGTAAAGAAGTAGCTTATCAAGTTAGTTTCTCTTTGTTCGTGAAAGATATTGTCATTCATCCTAGACAGCACTGGACATACTAGCGCAACACAGATGGAATACTAATACTAAGCTGCATTGCTGCACATTCCCTCTGCTCCTTTGTATCAGTGTTGTGGTGACCCAACGTACCCTTTAGAGTTACACGAATGTCTGGGTGTTGTGACGCGACAGTTCCTTGTATTAAGAACTTCCGCATGATGCATCATGCCACCTAATGTATATAAAACAGAGAAATCCTATATTTTATGCACTGTATTTCTTGGCAATTACTGGTCGGATTTCGGAGAGTCTTGCACCATTGAATTCCTCTCTTTCAGTCATGCGATGCTAGTGGCAGAAATCACTATAGTTCTATTTGAAAAAACGGAGGTGATTTTGATATTTCAGTAATTAATAATGCTATAACAAGACGCATGTAATTTTGTGAGGGCTTGGCTGCAATTCATTGGGCTCAAAACTGAATAACNTTAATAATGCTATAACAAGACGCATGTAATTTTGTGAGGGCTTGGCTGCAATTCATTGGGCTCAAAACTGAATAACGATATCTTCAACAGTTTGGAAGATATTTGAAGTCAACAGCATAAGTGATTCATCCTATATATTGAAATTGATTTTTCCATGATGACTCTATATTTACGTTTTTAATTTTAGTAGGATAAGGTGACATTATTGATAGTGTGGCTTGATTGCATGGTGAATGAGNACATTATTGATAGTGTGGCTTGATTGCATGGTGAATGAGTTTTATTGCATGATAAATCAATTTTAGTGTTAAAAGGTGTGGAGTTGCTACTTTCCTCATCCATTGACATAAAATTGGAAAATATGGCTTGTATACAAGCTGAAATTAGGAACCTCAAATTTATAGACTGTTGGTTTTATTTTACCTTGGTTTCTATAATGACTTTGGTATGAAAATGTTGTCTTTGGTTNTTAATAATGCTATAACAAGACGCATGTAATTTTGTGAGGGCTTGGCTGCAATTCATTGGGCTCAAAACTGAATAACAATATCTTCAACAGTTTGGAAGATATTTGAAGTCAACAGCATAACTGATTCATCCTATATATTGAAATTGATTTTTCCATGATGACTCTATATTTACGTTTTTAATTTTAGTAGGATAAGGTGAGAGGTTTTTTTAGTTCACATTATTGATAGTGTGGCTTGATTGCATGGTGAATGAGTTTTATTACATGATAAATCAATTTTAGTGTTAAAAGGTGTGGAGTTGCTACTTTCCTCATTCATTGACATAAAATTGGAAAATATGGCTTGTATACAAGCTGAAATTAGGAACCCCAAATTTATAGACTGTTGGTTTTATTTTACCTTGGTTTCTATAATGACTTTGGTATGAAAATGTTGTCTTTGGTTNCCAAATTTATAGACTGTTGGTTTTATTTTACCTTGGTTTCTATAATGACTTTGGTATGAAAATGTTGTCTTTGGTTTGCCAAAAATTATTATAAAGTAATTTTATTTTAGTATGATCTTGTGGTGCATGGTGTGTAAAAGTTTAGGTTTTTAATCAAAACAAATGGTTTTTGTGCCACAATCTTTTGTAAAACTAGACATCGTTCTCGTAAATGCAGTCACATAAAAGACTGCCTTATCTTTTCTACTGTTACACACACTTGTTGGTCCAGCTGGAAAGCAGTTTTCTTCATAACCCACTTTGCAAGACAAAAACAAGTCTATAAAATTACCTTATAAATGAACGTAAGCGGTATGTAACAATAAAACATAATTTGACAGTTAATTTGTGTCTTTTAAAATTGCAGAATTAATTACTATATTGTAATACTAGATTATAAATTTTACAAATTGGTTATACTCCTGCAATAATTTACATATTAGTTTTTAAAATGTAAACTGTAATGTTAACCATGCATGGTTAGCTGTGAATAAAACAAAAGCTTGGTCTCAATTGCCACATGTGCCTGTCTTGAAAGCTCATGTTTAGTATTTTAAAAACTATTGGAAACTACCCTTTTGCTGTCAAGCTTTATTTCCAGGTTTTTTTTGCACTTGAAGGTTTAATTGAAATAAAGATTTTTTTGTACTTATAACTAATTTTTTTACATTTCTATATTATGAATGAAATTATGTTCTTTTCTTGCACCCAATATGTGGCATTAAATTAACATTGTTACTTAGCAAAATTTTTAAAAATAATTTTNTTATGTTCTTTTCTTGCACCCAATATGTGGCATTAAATTAACATTGTTACTTAGCAAAATTTTTAAAAATAATTTTTTTGTCTTGTGGTAATAACTTACTGCACATTATTTGGATACTTTTGACTGCACAACATATTATAGTTGCACACTTGCACATGATTTAAAGTTCTTATAAACAACTCGCACAATGTCAACCAACCATATATGAAATATGTGGAACAGAGCTTGTATCAGTAACTGGTTTTATCACAAATTAAATTTATTGAATTAAAAGTATCATATAACTTTGAAATTCAGGTTCACTGCACTCAGTTTGCTGCAAAGAAAATAATAGAAAGGCTCAGCTTGCATTAGTGAAGATTTATGTTAATTATAGAATATATATATATATCAATTTTGTATTAAGTAAATATTTATTTACACACAGATCAACAATTCTTTACTTCCCCTTGTAGTGTTCCGTCTTATTTACTACCGTATTTATAATAATGCAGCCGCACAGTTGGGCGCCATGTTGTAACGTTGCGGAAGTATTACCCTGCCGAATGTTTATGTTGCCACGGCTTGCTCATAGGTAGAATACGAGACTCAGTACCAGGTGACGCCGATTAATTAAAAAGAAGAAGTTCCAGATTAGTTTGCTTTATACTTTATTTATCATTGAAGTTTCACAGTGCACAGACGACTTTCCAGTTTACAGAGTACGAACTTTCACAATCAGTTATACCAGTGCAGAAAACAGCGCCACAGTAGTTTACGGTTTATTAATGTCTCAAACTTACATCGCACGACTAAGTTACTGAGGCAGGAGGGATGTTCGTTCCCTCCTGGCACCCTAACGACCCACGCCCTTTCGGGCTGGTGCGTCTTCTCACGCCCGACGCGTCTTCTTCGACGGTTGGTGACTTTCTCTCTAGGCGATAGGCACCACCAGTATATATTAGGCAGGCCTATCTCCCCCTTCTCCTAAGATAAGCGCATGGCCTCCGGCATCTGCCAGTAGCGTCATCCAAAACTACGCTGTGTCCCGCGCTCACAACATGTTATTGTACCCGCAACGGCCGCATAACCAAAACAACTACTTTCAAAACTAGACGGTAAACGGACTGCTGTTACAATGTAAATAGCAGATGTCCATTCGATAGCCTTCAAAAGCACACGTTGTAAAGTTCCGTCTTTACTGTTACAAGCGTATATTTAATAATATAGCAGCCTCAAAGGTTAGGCGCCATCTTGTAACGTTTCGCCGCTTACACTGTCGACTGTTTACTTGCCACGGCTTGCTCAAGGTAGAATACACGAGACTCAGTACCATTGGATGTTAGTTAATTATGAAAGAAAGTACGAAGTTAGTTTCTTCTATACTTTATTTATCATTTTTTTGAATGACACAGTTCACATACGAATGTCCAGTATGCAGAGTACGAACCGTTCAGAGATAAATATTCAAGTACCGAACAGCGCCACAGTGGTTTAACTGTTTATTAATGTCTCAAAACTTGCATTGCAAGACTAATTTACGAAGGCAGGAGGGATGCTCGTTCCCTCCTGGCACCCTAACGACCCCCCACACCGGCGGAAATAAGTAGATAGAATTTAGTTTAAGTTGAAAAGAAATTATTTGAAAAGAATTAACGGTCGCGGGTGCTTGCCGGTGTGGGTTAAATTATTCACGCCTGATGCGTCGTCACACGCCCTATGCGTCCTCTTCAACCGTTGATTACTTTGTTCCCTTAGGCGATAGACACCACTAGTATATATATGCAGGCCTATCGCCCCCTTCTCCTAAGATAAGCACCTGCATCCAGCATCTGCCAGCAGCGTCATCTAAACTGCACGTGTCCCGCGCTCAACACAACGTTATCATAACTGACTGCTCCGTACGAACTACTCCTGCGCCGTCAACATTAACAAACTTCGCCGTCCACAAAAACTTGTTGACATTGCCTAAAACTGCGCTGGGGGAACTATAACTGTTGACGCATTCAACATCCCGATAATCTAACCTCTCGTTTCTTATAAAATTTGGATGACGCAGTGAAACTGCGCTGAAGGAACTAAATAATGCTGAGGTTTCAAAAACTCCAAAGTTCGAAACGAAAACTGTAACCAGGACTCCTGATAAAAACTTAACACGCAGACGTCCGCCCCTTAACCTACAAATGCACACGTCCGCCTGATAAACTAAGACGGGAAACTGGCCACGACGGCTTTAAACTGAAACACGATAAAAATATTACGAAGCTGTCCCAAAGCTTTACAAACACGAAAGAATTTTTACACTTGAGTCCCGAAAAATTATGAATATTGTGTCATTACAACGTCTGCTCGACAGACGAACACGGGAAACGAACCACCGCGTCTTTAACTTGAAACCTGACAAAATATTACGAAGCTTTCCAAAGCTAAATACACACAAAAGAATTTTACACCTGTGTCCCGAAAAATTAAACATACTGCGTCATTACACCCTATATTCTTGCAAAAAAAAATCCTTTTTTTCATGTACCAGAAGAATTAAATTGCTATAGAAAGAGAGAAAATTTACAGTGTGTTGACAGCTTGGACTGGNTTTTTTTCATGTACCAGAAGAATTAAATTGCTATAGAAAGAGAGAAAATTTACAGTGTGTTGACAGCTTGGACTGGACATTTTACAGTAGGAGATAATTATTGTAACATTTAATGATTTGAAATGTTAAATAAAGGGAAACACAGTTTATCTTCAGATATTGTATTGAGAAATCACTTAACTAAATGAAAGGATGGAATATGATGCCTAGAAATAGTAATGGTCATAATTTGATTGGTTATATCNGCTTTAAACTGAAACACGATAAAAATATTACGAAGCTGTCCCAAAGCTTTACAAACACGAAAGAATTTTTACACTCTAGTCCCGGAAAATTATGAATATTGCGTCATTACAACGTCTGCTCGACAGACGAACACGGGAAACGAACCACCGCAGCTTTAACTTGAAACCTGACAAAATATTACGAAGCTTTCCAAAGCTAAATACACACAAAAGAATTTTACTCCTGTGTCCCGAAAAATTAAACATACTGCGTCATTACACCCTATATTCTTGCAAAAAAAAATCCTTTTTTCATGTACCAGAAGAATTAAATTGCTATAGAAAGAGAGAAAATTTACAGTGTGTTGACAGCTTGGACTGGACACTTTACAGTAGGAGATAATTATTGTAACATTTAATGATTTGAAATGTTAAATAAAGGGAAACACAGTTTATCTTCAGATATTGTATTGAGAAATCACTTAACTAAATGAAAGGATGGAATATGATGCCTAGAAATAGTAATGGTCATAATTTGATTGGTTATATCAATGAAAGGATGGAATATGATGCCTAGAAATAGTAATGGTCATAATTTGATTGGTTATATCTTATGCTAGTACATCATCAGTCATTTCATACAAGTGAAATATTGCATAAACGATACAGTTAAAGAAAGACATTGTACAGTCTTTGTATTTTGTTAAAATTTATGAAAACATTGATAAATGAAGATAGAAAGACACTAATAAAACAGGATGTTTGTCTGTGGTTAGATGTTTCTGTCAGCAAAGGTGATTTTTATTAATGCTGCCTTTGGCATCTTTTGGGATCTTTAAGCTTTGCTTTTTTGTCTAAGCTTCAAAACTGTAGTAAATATTATAAATTGGCAACACATTGAGATTCAATGAAAATTACACAAGGTATTTCTTTGGAGAAGTGTAGACATACTATGGACATAATTTTTAGCTATACATAATTATGTATTTTTTTGTAAGTTACAAATTGATACAAAAATCTTGAGTGCTCAGTTAAACTGTAATAGTCAAAAAACAACTACCATATGTAAGTGTGTTTGTGTGTTTCTAGTGTGTGAAATAAAAGATGAGATCAAGGTGGAGCCGTCATCACCATCATTGTTTCCTTGTTCACCATCTCCATCTCCCTCCAACTCCAGTTCTGAGAGCTGGTCTGGGGGAGAGAGTTCTACAGATGTGAAGGTAAATAACTGTCTTTCTCTTATTTGTCTGAGAGTTCCTTATGGTGATGGCCATGGTTGGCGTAGCGGCTGGAGCACTCCCTTCCCACCAAGACGAACTAACTGGGTTTGATTCCCGTTGGAGTCTTTCCTGGATTTTCACATTTGGGAATCATGCTGAACAATGCCACTGGTTGGCAGATTTAATCAGGGAACTCCCATTTCCTCTGCCCTTGCATTCTGATTGTGCTCCGTATCCACCTTGTTTCAACCTCATAGGCTCTTAAGATTATGTTGTAAAGAGCTGCCTAAACCTCTCCGCTCCGTTCCATATGGCATTAAAATTAATAGACATGTTCCAAATGTTAGTTAAGTTTTTGTTCCAATAATGTTGCTAGTTATTACAAAAGAAATAAAGTATCAAGAATCCTGTTTTTGTGTTTGTACAAATTGTGTTGCACAAAGAGNTCTCATCCCAGTGTGAATAGGTTAGAAAGTGTTGTTGGGGGGTCATGCACTAAATTTTCATGTATAAAAGCATGTACATGTTATAGACATTTTGAATTACGCTATGTTGTGATACCAACAGTAAATACACACTAACTACCTGCACATAATTAGCCAGTAGTAGGCTTAAAAGCAATATGGGCAGGTATATAGGCAAATTTGAGTAGCAACCTATAACTCGATTGTGCAAGTTAAACTAAAAAAAAATGACTATAGCATAAACAAAGATTAAAAATATATACAGGTTGCGGTTGAATTAGACCGACAAACGTCGTGAGGTGATTCTTTATGCAAAATGAAGTGGCAAATATATAGGACACTTTGTACCTAAACTAACTGTTAAAGGGCAAAATAAAAATAAGTCCCCCGAAAATTAAGATTTTGGAATGTATTTTTGCGAAATATCAGAAACCTGGTGATATTAAAGTACAATTCGCGGAACATTTTTTAAATGTTATTGGAATCTTTAACTGAAGAGCAAACTCGCATTAATAACACTCCCCGTTATGAAAATAACAGGGGTGGCCACCCTCGTATTGCCGGCAACTTCGTTATCGTCAGGAATTATGAAAGTATGATGCTAGTTCATTGAGCAGTATGACCTACGAAACAAAAATGGCCCCCTTGTTGCAACTGCCTAGGACCCACCGTTTTAGTTAAAAACGCACACAAAGATTCTGCTAGATTCCGCTGCAGCGATACTGCACCAAGTATGCAGACAATACTACCTACATGCGTGTATGGCCACTGCACAGTCAATGGTGGCAGACAATGGTAACACCTACTGTAAACAATGCGTACCATACATTAATAAGCATACACAACTGTTAGTTTGTGGTGACAGTCAGTGTGCAATTCAATGCAGGATGTAAAGATATTTACTGTGCGGGCTTTTGAATGTTGAAACTTTTGGTGCAGCAACGTAGAGCAATGCTGTTACAACGCATCACATTTAAGTGGTATCAGGTAACGCATTTCATTTTACACCAAAAACTGTGAAATTTCATATGTTTGATTGTAGAAACATGTATCACAAACACCTTTATAAGAAAGTCTCAACAGCAAGATCACCATGTTTGACGGACAGTTCACATCGCTGCACCGACGATTTTTAGACAAGTTCGAAAACACCCTCATTGTCCCGAATAATCCCAGCAGCTGCAACAATGTGGGTGACGCGGTCCTCTTCGGATTCCACTGCGGTTTCATACACCAGGCTGCGCATGTAACCCCAGAAGAAATGGTAAAATGTATTCATATCAGGGGATCATGGAGGCCAGAGAATATGACCCCACTGGCCTATCCATCGTCCAGGGAATACGAGATTCAGGTGATTGTGTGCACATCACGAACTGTGGGCTGGGGTGCCGTCGTGCTGGAACTGCATGGCCGCTCGTGTTTGTAAAGAGACCTCTTTGAGTAATGTCTGCAGTTTCCCGCAGAAATGCAGCGTACACATTGCCGGTGAGTCGGTGTGGGAACAGGTAGGGGCCTACCAACATGTTATGTATTACACCCGCCCAGACATTGATTCCCATGGACAAATGGGGTGTGAGGATTGACAGCCTTCTATTTGTGGATATTTCAACAGTTTTGTATACCATCACGTTGAAAGGAGGCCTCCTTGTCAGTGAAGAGAGAGTATCTGTCAAAGTCAGGGTATGTTCTGCGTTGTTCCAGAAACCATGCTGCAAATTCCACGCGTCAAGGATAATCCCCAGGAGCTACGGCATGCACATGTTCTATATGGAACATATACAGTAATAATTTTAATGAAGCACTCGACCAATGGCATGGTGGCTTCTGTTGAGTACTCTTGCAATTGTACGCATACTCACACGTGGGTTATTCTCAACATGCCACAACACATCCTCTTCAAACCTGGCTGTCCTCGCTTTCCGTATGCGCCCTGCATTCGGTCGTGTCACCTCCAAACTTCCACTTTCTCTCGGACTTCACTCGAAAGACGCAAACGTGGTGTGGCTGCTGTCTGTGCGGAAATTGATCCCTGTACATGTTTTGCGCTTTTCGTCCATTTCCCTTTGCCACACCGTAGGCGAGTAGCATATCTGTCAGTTCCAGGCACATAAAGCGTTTGACTTTGTAGACACAACATGCACTTGACCAACCGAATTGTAAGTGATACATTATGGAGTGCTCAGATATTTTATATAGGGTTGTGCAAAATCTCGAAACTCAAGAAAATTTTTGAAAAATACTGCATTCTTGAGCAGCAAGCAAGAAAATTAATTTTCTTAAAAAAGCAAGAAATTTTTTAGCCAATACAATTTTTACCATATGATAATAAGCAGTTACCATTATTTGCAGTTACCATTATTTGTTTGTTGAATACACAAGTGTGCAACAAAGGCACTATATTCCATCTTCAAGGCACTTCAAGCATGTCTTTAACCAACATGTTCAAGTACAAAACAAACTTGAAACAAAACAAACATTCTAGAGTGACAGCCAGAGAATGGTTATCCAGCTTTATATAGCACGAGATACTGCAATAAATACTGTCCAATTAACCAAACAGTTATTAATATAAATTCATTTCACAGTGATATAATGATAAATTACGCACTAAAGGCACTGATCATGAGGCCTACACACAGCCAACAAACAAGTCGCCGACTCTCCAAGTTGTTTGCTGATTCAAGAAGTAAATTTCATGTCATGATATTAACGCAAACAAATACTTTAAAACATAAAGGGAATATCCTTGTAAGTAAATCATGTACCTGATTTTTCTTTTTGGACACGCCGATCAGCAAGTTTACAATAATAAAAAAACAATGAGCGCCATGAGGAATTAAAGGTTACTTTTTTGTGAATGGCGCATTTCTTTGTATTGTGGATTGTGTCGCCAATACAATAGGTGTTTTTTTGCGATTGAATCAGTAGCGAATTCGGTAAAACTGGTGTTTTGACGCTCCTGGTTACTCTGCTCTTTGTAAACTCAGTTAACGATGGGGAAACATCTACATAACAAACATGCACTTATCAAAATAAAAGTAGGTCTTAATTATGGCATGGTTCATGTTCATTGTGTACGTAAACAGCCCCTGCGTACACAATGACCATGAATCATGTTATAAAAAAATACATACTTTAATTTTGATACGTACACATTCGTATTGTACACGTTGTTCATTGTAAACCAACCTTAAATGTGAATGATAACAAAATCACGTTCCATTTCGTCTTCTAAACATTTTAGCCGCGCATGTGCAGTAGCGATACCCAACATGTCAAAAAATAAACACTTTTTTTTTTTTTTTTTTTTTTNATTACCTTGTAACTTTCGCCCGGGAGTGAAATTTGTTTGGCGGCATTATGGAAAGTGCTGATAAGTCATCTGTGTGGATGTACTACCAGAAAAGTAGTAATAAGTAGACTGGAACTTGCAAAATTTGTAGAAAAGGATTTAAAACCAATGGCAACACATCTGGTCTACTGTGGCATCTTTCTCAGTACCCAGTTATCAAAAATGAATTTGATGAGCTTCAAAAACTTAACTCACTGTAGGCTGGGCCTGCAAGTGGATCTAGTGAACCCAGTCCTAAACAGTTAAAAATTGAGGATACATTCAAATGGTCTTCCACTTATGTTGAAGGCTACAGCAATCACAAATTCTATTGGGGAATGGCTGACTGATGCGATGTTGCCATACAACACAGTCAAAAACAAGTCCTTCATTAAAGTTCTTAATACTGCACAGCTCATGTACAAAGTACCGTGCAGAACTACATTTTCACGAACTGTAGTCCCCACCTTGTACCTCAAATTGAAGGAGAATGCAAACAAGGAAGTGGAAGAAGCTCTGGAAAATGTAGCTTCCATTTATTTAATTTGCGATTTGTAGACCTCTGTAGCAAATGATGCTTTCATGGCAGTAACATGTCACTTAATCAACAATTTCATTCTAAAGAGCTCTTGTCTGGGGTGTTACCATTTTCCAGGGGGCCATACTGGCACTGCAATTGCTGAAAAATTGTTTTCAGTTATGGCAGACTGGAACATTGTCTCCATGTACGCTGTAACAGACAATGGGAGAAACACTTTGTTTGTCACTTTGCAGAGTAGGACTCATTCAACTACAATGTTTTGCAAATACTCTGCAATGAACACTAAATGATGCACTGAAGGAAACAGATGGCATGGGCAACATGTTGAAGGAGTCTACGACAGTTGTTGGCCGTTACAAGCACAGTTCAAGTGCTACTGAACAACTGCACAAAATTCAAAATGAACTTGGGTTACCATTACTCAATTTAATTCAAGATTGTTCGACCAGATGGAACTCTGAATACCTTATACTCAGTAGGTTACTTGAAAATAAAGATGCTCTTGCATTTCATTTGGCAACTGTAAACATAGATAATTTGACAGTTTGTAAATGGCAACTGGTTCAGGGTTACATTGAAATTCTGAGATCATTATTTGAAGCAACAACTCAGTTGTGTGTTGACCAGTCTCCTTCAGCATTTATGGTCATACCTATTTTAATTTCAATGACACAGTATCTAATAAGTTACATTGACAAAAACAAGGGAGTAATGGGCCTGGCATTGTTTTTTGCAAGAGCGCTGCTTCAAGTTTTGAAGGTTAGATTCCCTCTGTACAAGTGAAGTGAGCCATACTACTCTGCCATGATGGTAGACCCACGATTGAAGCATGTTGTTGTACCCAAGGACCAAAAGCNCGAAGTGAGCCATACTACTCTGCCATGATGGTAGACCCACGATTGAAGCATGTTGTTGTACCCAAGGACCAAAAGCTTACGGCAGTATAAAAATTCAAGGAGAAAAGTTGAGCAAATTTGAGAAAAACAAACCAGGTGAGCTAGAGTTACTGTATCATGTTGAATCACTTAAGAAGTGTTTTTTCACACAGGTCTAATAGCCTCAATTTTATATTAATCATATTCACTAATACATTAAAACAAATTTTATTCCCTGTCTTCAACACTGTATGACATTACATAACTGCCATACCTAATGTAGGCTGCTGAACGAAGCTGGTGCCCAACATAAAATGCTTTGTATGTTGTTTGAGAATTTATTTATGCACATGAAATGTATTACATACTTAATCTTAATGACAGAAATTTCTTTCTGTAGTGCATTTGACAATATGGCACATCAGTCTGTAGCAAACGACAATTTTGAAGTGAGTGACTATCTTTCTTCACTACCTATCTCAAGAGAGGATGGCCCCTTAAAGTGGTGGAAGGAAAAAGGAACCATCCTTTATCGTCACTTGTGCAAAATTGCTATGGAATTTCTCAGTATTCCAGCAACAGAGGCTGCCAGTGAGCGAGTTTTCTCAGGATCTGGGAACATAGTGAGCTACAGAAGAGAACTCCTTGCCACAGAACATGTTGAAGAACTTGTTTTTTTTATGTGAAAACGTGCACAACCCTAATTTCACACAATTCATCTCGGTGGTTTAATGGGCTGCATTTGCTATTGCGTCGTTAGTGCCGTGATAACTGTTGTGCCAGGCATGGAATTGAATACGTCACACCGTACAGAGCTGCCTAGTGTGGTATTAGTGCCAGATATGTAGACCGCTCGCAGTGTCTGTACACACATGTTGTATACTACTTGCTGTATCGGACACCTAGTTAGATGTTTGCTCGCAAATTAATGGCCTGACAGTGTTGCATTATGGTAACGTTTCTTTCAACTCTCTACATGTCGTTTTTCAAAAGTAAGACTTATTTACGTGCTAATAATACAATATGCATACCTGCCAACCTTTCCGATTTTTTCCGGAAGAAGCTGCCACATATGGTTTTTCGGACATGTGTACATTCTTTCGATTTTTGTTAATTGATTAAGTAAAAACTTATTTTTGCAATTATTTTACTTTTAAACACTGAAACCGTAGTGTTGTGATGATATAGATTGATACTGATTTTGCCTTCATCCAAGAGATCACGTTACGAGAGGGCGACAATTGATTTTTGCATACGTATTGTTTGGTAGTTGCATTTTTTCGTCTGTGGAGTTTTTGATAGCTACCGGATTTGTTTGTGTATACGAATACATGTAGCCATTAATTTTATCATGAACTGTTTCAATTTTAAGTCTAGTTAAAACATGTGTTAAAGGATTTTAATACTGTGTGCGTTAAAAGCTGTATGTAACCACGTATGGACTGTGATTACAATGTGGTATGTATTATGTCTCTTGCTGGCCATGTTTTTTGTGGTGTCTTGATAGGTTACTCATTGTCGACTCTGGAAAGTTTAAAACTAAAGATGAGTAGAAAAAACCAGTATTACTCCCAGACGTTCTGTGTCATACAGTGTAGAGTTTCCATTTACTATAAAATCAGACAAGTGCAATAGGTTAGTCTTTTGTAGTATGTGCCGATGCGACATAAACATTGCACATGGTGGGAAAACAGATATAAGTGTACACGTTAAAAGNTATGTGCCGATGCGACATAAACATTGCACATGGTGGGAAAACAGATATAAGTGTACACGTTAAAAGCGCAATGCATATAGCCAACACATTCTTTGCAAAACCTGGAAATGCCGATTCGGACGATACACGAGCAGAATGCTTGTTACTTCTTTTTTGGTAGAGCACAACATTCCCTTAACTGCTGCAGATCATGCAGGTTTGCTACTAAAAAAAAATGTTCCAGGACTCTGAAATTGTAAAGGAAATGGCTTCTGATGCAAAATCTAGTGTAGTACAATGTTCGCAGAATGCACAGTTTTCTGTTTCAACTGATGGAATCATTGACAACAATTCGAAGTTGTGTCCCATTGTAGTGATGTTTTACGATGATACACAGGAGAACATTGTGAACTATGTTCTTTGTACCCCTGCCATTAAAGGAGATTCTACTGGATGGAATATAGATAATTTAGTGCTTGCACACCTTGAATACAATAAAATTCCTGTTGAACACTGCGTGGCATTTGTGCAGATAATGCAGCTGTAATGGTTGGCCATAAAAATGGTGTTGCAGCAGTGTTGAAAGATAAACACCCTGGCTTATTGTGATCCTGTTCAACCTCTGATGAGACATGTCAGAAAAACATAAATGAGAAAAGGAAGAATTTCGATTCTGCTACAGATTTCAGCAAAAAGAGAATTGCTTTGACATCAGCAAACAGTGATGCTCCTATTCTGAAGAATACAAGTCTTTTTGTAAATTGGGAAGAAAAACTATTTATGTTCCTTTCTTCTGACCTAAATAAAGCATTTGCATTTCTTCTAGGTGTCCACCCAACATTTGAAAAACTGAATGTAATTCTTCAGTCGCCATCTCGACACATTCATATTTTGAGAGAACTGTTGATTGATTTTCTAAAAGCATTGCTATCAAATTTTGTGAAAGCAAAAGCTGTGAAAAGTTTCTCATTATTTGATGTGAACAACGTATCACTCTATTCAGAATCAGAAAGACGACACCGATTTAGTAATAGGAAGTAAAGCATCGAACATTGTGAAAACACTTGAATAAAAGGAAAAACTAGTTTTTTTGGCATCTGTCAGGACTTATTTTGTTACAGAATGTAATTGCATTGTTCACAAATTCCCCATAAAAAATGAAGTCTTGAAAAATGTAGCTGTGGCAAGAGTGAATAATCTCGACAATGCCAACTTTTCTTCTGTTCGCTACTTTGTGGATTTGTTTCCCTTGATTTTCCCTGTACAAGAAGGTGAAACTAGGTATGCAGCTATGGACAAAACTGAAAAACAATTTTCAACTCTTCAGATAAACAACATTTCAGCCCTTAGTGCTACAGGAGATAGTGATGTTAAGTGAGCCAAGTTATCCAGGATTCGTGGTGTTGATGGCATTTAAAAATACAATAAAATATGTAGAATAATGTTGTCCATCCTGTCCATTCCACACAGCAATGCAGAATGTGAGCGTGTTTTCAGTTTGGTGAGAAAAAAATGGGACCCAGTTCAGATCCTCCATGTCTAATGACACTATAGAATCAATTTCGGTTTTGAAATGCAGGAAATCAGGCTTCTTTTATGAATAAAATTTTAGTGCAGAATTCCTAAGAAAGCCACAGTTGCTTCTTTAAAACTACAGTGTTCCATTTTAACATAAACAGCAGAATACAACACAACATAGCAAAAATATATAATAGTTGTACGACTTCATAGTGCTGTAACTTATGTAGGAAGATAGTTTTAGTTTATTATATTAGTGCACATTTAACCAATTAATCTAACAATGCAATGCAGATGTCTTGGAGAAAGCTACAGGCGCTAGTTACATCTTTAAAATTTTCTGTGCTCTTATGCGTCGTCTCACATTCCACTGAAAGTGGAAAGGTAATGAAATAGTAACATATGTTTTTTAGTAATGTTATTAGTGTAGTAAAGCATAATGGGCCTTTTTTATGTTAAGCGGTAGTATGTACGGTAAGCCTGCATTGTTTAATGTAATTTTTATTCAAAAATTTAATGATTTTATTGTGTTTACGAAATCTTCCTAATTATGATGGCTACCTCTAAATTTTTATTTTGTTCATTTAATGTCTTTTCGAAAACAAGGTCATTAGCCACTGGAACATACAACTAGGCACTTGAAAGGAACAGAGGAAGAATTCGGCCATGGCCTTTATTAAGGAACCATCCCAGCATTTGCCTGAAGTGACTTCGGGAAACCATTGTAAACCAAATTCTACATTGTTTGACCAGGATTCGAACCCACGTCCTCCCAAATGTGAATCCAACATGTTTTTGTTGCCCCACTTCGCTCTGTCCCTGATTTATTAATGACTGAGATGTTTATATGAACTGCAGGATTCATAAACGTTTTAATGCTTGTTTATTTAACATTATGACCTGGGTAACACAACTGCCTAGGACCACCACTTTCATACAAAACGTACCTACATAAAGCTTCAGCTGCAGCGATACGTGTCCAGGCGCATAAACAATAGTCTTTACAGTAAACAGTAGCGACAGCAATACGGTTCCAGGCATGTAGGCAATACCAATACTTCATGTAGGGAATCTCTCACTGACTGTTGCGAGGAACACATTGTCGGATGTAGTATCGTAACCTTTTTAATGCATGGTAATGGTTGTTTACAGCCCTCTAAATGTCCTCCACCATTGTCTGTGCAGTGGGAACAGCAGTTTACCATACACACATGTATGACGTATTGCCTACGTACGAGGCACTGTATCGCTGCAGCAGAATCTAGCGGAATCTCTGTGTGCATTTTAAACAAAAACTGTTTTTCCTAAGNACGAGGCACTGTATCGCTGCAGCAGAATCTAGCGGAATCTCTGTGTGCATTTTAAACAAAAACTGTTTTTCCTAAGCAGTTGCAACAAGGGAGCCATATTTGTCTCGTTGATCTTTGTGCTCAATAAACCAGCATCAAACATTCATAATTCCCAACGGTAACGACATTGTCAGCAATAAGAGGGTGGCTACCATGGTTATTTTCATAACAGGGAGTGTTATTAATGTGAGTTTGCTCTTAGGTGCAAGGTCTCGATAANGGTGGCTACCATGGTTATTTTCATAACAGGGAGTGTTATTAATGTGAGTTTGCTCTTAGGTGCAAGGTCTCGATAAGATTAAACAATGTTCCGCGAATTGTATTTTTATCTCGACTGGTTTTCGATATTTAGAAAAAATACATTCCAAAATTTAAATTTTTTGGGACTTATTTTGGCCCTTAATATTTAGTTTAGGTACAAAGTGTCCTTTATATTTGCCACTTACTTTTGCATATAGAATCACCTCACGAAGTTTGTTGGTCGAATTCAACCCCATCCTGTATACCATGTTTGCTCTTCCCATTTAATTGTGGTTGTCGTTAAAAAATTCTGCCTTGAAATAATTGGCACAAACTTCATGAGAACACTCATTTTTCACACCTGACACATTCTACACCATGGTGATCATCTGTAAAGTTGTCACTATGCACAGAACAAATGTACACTATATCACTCAAAGTTATTCTTTCATTAGAAACATTAGGTGTGTCTTTATTGTTTTAGACATTTTTGATCACAACTTTAGACAGAAGTTTAGCTTTGGAGATTTTAGTCAGTTGATGTACATATTCTTGCGCTGCCACATTTTCTGTCTAGAAGATCTCGGCACTTAAGAACTGAAAAGAAGGAAAATGCCGTAATAGCTCTTCTAGTTGTTTAAGAATGTAGGTGTAGAAGTCAATAAAATACTAGAAAACTTCAAAATGCCAATGAAAGTAACTGATGTACCAAAATTTTTAAAAGGAAGCAGATATTGCTATAATATAAGAGATGTATTTGTCCTTTGCAAATAACTAGTGATGATAAAGATAAACACATAAATTTATTGTATGTCACTAATCATCAAAATAACCATTTCTTTTGGATTAAAAACTTATCAAGGTTATTTTCTGCACAGAACAGTGAAAGTGAACTTAAGATATAACCTTGTTAAAAATGTTTAAAAATATATTATTCTGACAAATAGTTATATGAAAATAATGGCTATCACATGGTGCTATAAGAATATAAATGCCTAACGTAGACAAAAATATACATTTTAAAAATTATAAATATTCTCAACAATTTACTTTCGTAATACATAATATGCAGGCATCTTCCGCATTGTCAGACCATAGGAAGCCAAGCAGGTGTTCTCTGTCCACAAGATAGTTGACCACTGTGCTCTGAACAGACATGGTTCACTCTTTGTTGAATTTACGTTTTTTTGTTAAAACATCAATGCACATGTATGTAGTGGAAAGGCTCTAGAGGTTGAGAAGAGCCTGTAATATTCTGCACTTCTCGTTATATTTATATTTATAATATTACAGCCTCACAGGTGGGCGCCATATTGTAACGTTCGGCACTTGTTATACTGCCGAATGATTACGTTGCCACGGCTTGCCCTCGACTAGATCAGAAGGTAGAAACATGAGACTCAGTAATTTGGACGCTAGTTAATTACGAAATAAGTTCCAGATTATTTTGTTATATATATTTATTTAACGAAGTTTCACAGTTCACAGAGTACGAACCTTCTCAATTACATAAAAAAGTACAGATACAGCGTCACAGTCGTTTACAGTTTATTCACTTGTCTGAAAATTAGCCCGAAGAAATAATAACTGCTGCTACCTCCCACACCGGCTGAGAAATGAAATAATAAAGCCTAATTGCCAATGTGGGGGTTATCGTCCTGCCTGAACGCGGCCTAGGCTAGCATTGTTTCTGACAACTGCCCTGACCTGCCCTTACGGGCGACGTGAAGTGACTCTCTCTGACGACTGACTTCAAAAAGACTGCTCCAAGGGCGACAGCCAGACGCCTCTTTTGTGCTGCCTATCACCCCCCTCTCCTGAGATAACGGCCTGGCCACTCACGCTCTCCACAACGTTATCGTAACTACGCTGCAGGAAACTGCGTTGTCAACATAAACGAACCTTTCGTACAACAAAACGGCGCCGGAGGAACTAAAACTGTTGATGTTGCCTGATCCACAGAAACGAACTAATCTAATTAATGCTGACGCTTTACAAAACACTGAAAACAACTGACGTTCGAAATGAAACGGTAAACAGACTCCTGATAACCTTAAAACTGCAAACGTCTGCCCGATAAACTTACTATCACGGGAAACGAACCACCACGGCTTTAAACTTCAACCCGATAAACAAACTAACATGGTAAAATAAGCCCCCACTGCTTTTAACTGAAACACGATAAAAATATTACGAAGCTTTCCCAAAGCTTCACAAACACGAAAGAATTTTACACCAGAGTCCCGAAAAATTAAGAATATTGCGTCATTACAAGCCATTCAGAATTTCAGGAGACACCTCTGTCTAATGGTATGATCATCTATAACAACACCCAGCCTCATGTTGTCACACTATAATTTACATGCACACAAGTGTGCACATGCATCACAGCACATACACACACAACAACTGTTTCAGAAGTTTTTCTGGGAATTTTAGCCTATTGCTCCATCCTCACCCCTAGCAATTACCACCTTTTCTTATAATTAAAGGAGTTTTTGCAAGGAAAGCACCTTTCTGACAGTGAAGAGCTCTAGCAAACCATAATGACAGTTTTTACTGGACTGATGACAGAAGTGTTTAATAAGAGTATACAAATACACACTCATGCTATAAGTGCCTCAAGGTCATAGTTGTGGGTGCAGAACAATAATCCAAGGTATGTACTTTGACAATAAAAAGTTTTAGTTAAAAAATTAATTTTTAAACTTTTTTTATTATTACTAAACATGTTTTACTTTATGTATGTGCCTCAAAAATTACATTATCAGAAATATTAAACAAACCCATGGTATCAGATGATGTACAGAGCAAAAAACAGTTGTGAGTGAGTGAAGAAAATCCAGGAGCGACCCCACCGGGAATCAAACTCCGTTTGCCTAGGTGGAGAAACAGTTGTGATCGCATGATACACAAGCAGACTTTTGCTCAATAGTAGCCAACCTCTATTTTCAGAGGTTGCTCCCAGATTTTTTCATGTGGGAATCGTGTCGGACGATGCCGCTGGTCTGCAGGTTTTCTCGGAGATCTCCTGTTTCCCCCACCCTTGCATTCTGGTGCTGCTCCATTCTCACCTGATTTAATCTTCATCGGCTCTCAAAAACTGTATCAAGAAGTTTTTTTTGGTGGAAATTAGTAGCGGAGTCCATACAGATTGTGTTCATAATGCAACTCTGATTTACATGTATACAGTAAAACCCTACTTTTTACATTCCCTGATTTTACACTTTCCTGCATTTGAAACCTGTTTTTTTTGTCCCATTTATTGTTTTTACGGCATGTATTTACATCTTTGTACACTTTATCACTTTTTGCAACATTTTTTCTGGTCCTTTGAAAACTGTAGAAGAGGGGTTTTAACATTATAAATGAAGCTTTCAAGTGTTCTCATTGCAACATACATCAATTTCAAATACGGATATTGTAATGCCATTGAAATCAAACCATAGTAGTTTTGGCAAGATTTTTATAATCATTATAGTTTTTTATTATTTTTATAAATTTACTGTATTCGCAAAACTAGATGTGCATGCGTACATTTTTCCAAAATTTATAATGTAGCATGTATAAAAATTTGATTATATTATGTGATTTTAATCAAATACATAAAATTAGTCAAACAGTAAGTAAATGAAATGCATGGTAATTATTAAGTTTAGTGACTTTCTGTAAAAAAAAATCACGAAAAATGGTATATTTCCACTCTACTAATGACTCAGAACACGAATATACGAGGGGTATGAACGTACGACTAATTACGTAATATGTGCCCACCTAACCTAACAGAACCTAACCCCTCGATGGGTGAATCACTATTTTACATTTTAAAACTAACCTAAGATTCTAGGGTTTTACACTAACCTAGAATTTTAGGGTTTTACACTAACCTAGGATTGTAGGGTTATATACTAACCTAGGATTTTAGGTAAACTAACCTAGAATTTNTACGTAAATTTTTCCAAAATTTATAATGTAGCATGTATAAGAAGTAGCATGTATAAAAATTTGATTATATTATGTGATTTTAATCAAATACATAAAATTAGTCAAACAGTAAGTAAATGAAATGCATGGTAATTATTAAGTTTAGTGACTTTCTGTAAAAAAAAATCACGAAAAATGGTATATTTCCACTCTACTAATGACTCAGAACACGAATGTACGAGGGGTATGAACGTACGACTAATTACGTAATATGTGCCCACCTAACCTAACAGAACCTAACCCCTCGATGGGTGAATCACTATTTTACATTTTAAAACTAACCTAAGATTCTAGGGTTTTACACTAACCTAGAATTTTAGGGTTTTACACTAACCTAGGATTGTAGGGTTATATACTAACCTAGGATTTTAGGTAAACTAACCTAGAATTTTTGGGTTTTACACTAACCTAGGATTGAATGGGTTTAAACTAACTTAGGATTGTAGGGTTTTACACTAACCTAGGATTGTAGGGTTTTACACTAAACTACAAATTTAGGATTTTAGGGATTTAAAGGAACCGTAATACACACCAAAAGAATATCAATTAACTCGCCTAGAAGGCGGCTGGTACAATTCCTCAGTCAACAGCCAGTTCAACCTTACGTCACTCGACGAAATACCATGTTCCACTAAAACACCACATACGCAAATATAATGCACTGAAGCACTCGTTCATAACCGAATATTACGCACTGACACTCGTTCATAGGCGAATATAATGCACAGAAGCACTCGTTCTTGCTTTCTCCGTTTTAAATCCGCCGGATTGGGACGTCGCAACACACACCGCCAAAGACAGAATGGCTACTGAGCTTTTTCAAAAATTTCCCTTATGGTGACGTAACAATACCCAAGAGCCAATACTGTGACAGCAGGAATCATTACGTCACCAAAAATCATGGCGTCCACTGTAAACAAAGCAGCGAACTACTCATAATTATAACTATTTTATTTAATACGTTCTACTTATTTTAACATGATGCCCTCCTGAATATTAACTAGGTAAGCTGTGCAGAACCCATTAATGCAACTTTTGTTGGTCTAGGACGTTTTGTTCAGAAAAGTCACTAAACTTAATAATTACCAAATGCATGCATGTGTGTGTGTATGCATTTATGCACGTGTGTGTGTATGCATTCTTGTGCATGTGTGCACATACACATTTAAGTGTGTACAGGCATGTGTATGAATCTGCTTATCTTGCATCATGTGACTGTTGTCCAGATGGTGTTGGAAACCCCACCAATAACGCCACCACAACAGCATGACAGCAGTCCACCCACGTCTCCTTGTCCTAACAAGACAAATGAGTCTGTTGTACTTGTGTCACCAGTGAAGATAGTACCCTTTTCCAACAATGGTGAGTTGTCTACTTTTGGTATCCTTGCAACAGTTGTCTTACAATTGGAACTGCAATAAATTCTTTATAAAATTGTAATATTTTTCTGTGCAAGTTTTTTTTTTTTTTCCAGTAAGGTGCATTTTCTTTTTGTTTTCATACGTGCAGTTAGATTCAATGAAACAAAATGTGTGGATTATTGGAATGTATATACATACTGTACTACATGCACTGAAGATATTTATGGCAAAGGGCTCTAGTGCTCACAGTCATAAAAGTAATGGTGCATTAGAGAAGTGACCTTAACTTATGCCGAGGCCCCAGGATTTAGTTTTGAGTAATTCTGTGCAGTGAAAAGAATAACCTTTTGTTTTAACTAGTACATAATGAATCACAGGAACATCATCCTCACTTCTCTAGAAAATGATAATCTATGAAGCAGAAACATCCTGAATTATCGTAGATAAGCTGTAGCACGAATAATGATATCTGAGTCAGCAGATTTTGAACTTTTAGTTGTGTTTTCAATGAGGAGCATTATAATATGTCTTGNTGAATAATGATATCTGAGTCAGCAGATTTTGAACTTTTAGTTGTGTTTTCAATGAGGAGCATTATAATATGTCTTGTACAGCCCTTAGGTGGCATCTGGGAATTTTACCGGTTCCCACTTGACACAGCACTTATCAGTGTGTATTTGTTTTATTTGTAATAATGTTGGATTCTGTGATATATATGTTGGACACGGCTAGGACAAATATTAGTTTCGCATGAACAAGCTACACATACAACATGACAAATGTGGTGCTCTTGTTGGGTAAATAGCAAATTTCATTGTGATGTCTTATTGGTCATTGTTCCTTATATTGTAGTTGTCTCTCAATTAATTTTATGAACATGTATATAATCAATCCTGCTATCAGGTGGGGTCAGATTTCTTTCAGTTTCCCCTTACTTTACTACTGCTGGCTCCTTCAATCACTTCTGTATTTCCAGTGCCACATTTGTCTGTAGTGTGTTCCACATTTTGACGTTGCACACTTTT